>JBBMOE010000033.1:695782-858614 GCA_037975065.1 Chaetodon trifasciatus
CTGGTTTGTGTGAATTTCTTGACTTCGCATCATGGACTGTTTCACAAATGTTTACCTTGGGAGCTCTGGCTGAGGCGCAGTGACGCGCGAGTAAGGCGCGTGCTGCTGCGCCTGCGCGCGCTCTCTGAAGATTCCGTGTGCTCGAGGTCGGCAGAAAAATCCGAGTCCTCCGTCCCGTCCGAGCTGCTGCCTGCGGTCCTCTGGAAACAACAACAGGCAGTCTGCGTTACTGAAATAAAAGTCTGCACAGTCACCATGAGCGCCTCACATCAACTTAGGTAAAGATTTGTATTTAATTTTTTTTGGTTTTTGTTTTACCAGTGGATAATTCAACAAGGATCCCATGCTGGGGGGAGGAGCATCACCCTCTCCACATCTCCTCCGGCTCTGCACCCCCTCTCGTCACGATGAACTTAATAAATATATGAATGCTCAAAATGAGTCTAAACGGTAACACCGCGCCAACGCAACGAATAATGCCGATTGCATCTATTGGTCATTCCAATTTACCACAACGCCTGAATGCACCTCCCGCGTGTATTCCCAGTTTAGTCAGTCAAGTCGACAAACTGATTACAAGACTATTGCCAAGAGCGCCTGACAACTCAGTGAAACAAATTAATTCATGAAATGTTCCAAAAACTACTACATAATTTGTCAGAATAGCAGGCTGCCGCGCTGTCTGTCGCACGGAATGAATGGGGTGATGCAGAGGCGTACGGGGTCTCACCCTGCCCCACTACAGACCAAAATCCGGCTGGGTGGGGGTGGGGTAAGGAGACTGAAGTAGGAGCCAACATGTCATTTGCATTGAACAAATAACATATTGGGGCCCCTTCCATCCTCTGAAGTAACAGCCCGAATGTGATATTATAGGGCTGTCTACAATTGTATAATATTAAAAAAACAGATTCCTATTTTTCCGTATTTCATTCGTTGCACATATTATTTTGCTCACAGTAATATTTTTTTTTCTGATTTTCCATGTCACATTTAATTTACATAGCGCCACCCTAGAAATAATATGTAATAATAAGATACGATTAACAAGGCCCGGAACCCCCCCGACACTCTTCACACTCAACCTCTGCCTCATCTGTCACATTGACACTACCATAACTCTATGCGTTACATTAACGCTCAGCTTGGACTCCCTTCCGAAAAAACAGACTGTGCTTCTGTTAAAAAAAACAAAAACAAAAACAGACTTGTGTATATATATTTATATTGTTATATCTTTTACTTATTGTTATATTTTCTACTATTGTTATATTTTTTACTTACTGTTATATTTTTACTTTTTTAATAGCTTCTTTTAATAGATGTGTCATGCACCAACCTCACCAAAGCAAATTCCTCGTATGTGTAAAATCGTACCTGGCAATAAAGCTTTCTGATTCTGATTCTGATTTGATGTTGTATGGCGAGTGAGACAAAAAAAAAAGAAAAAAAAAAAGACGTACACCATAAATCAAAATAGCATCTAAGTTATATACAGATAGAAAATAAGTACAGTAACTTGCAAACATACAATAAATCAAATAGAAAAGTTTTATACAATACCTTATGCCAGTGTACACTATATGGTGCGTTGTGTGATTTTATGTTGTACAGATACAAAATAATGTTGATAACATCACTCTTAAGCTACTTTAATACTACTAAAGATGAACTAAATTTCAATGGCATTAAACGACAGTGACAAACAATATACAGTTGTAAAGAAAAGAGAACTGTCACTCTACACCACGGCATGTTCCTCGGGCGCACATTAGACTTAACTGTGTTTGACAACTCCACAACAAAAAGCTTCATTTACATACGACCAATTACATTCGGCAAGGGGCGGGGTTTGATGGAGCAGACCAGTGAGCGCAATGCTTGTCCAAATTCTATCCAATCACAGCGTTGTTTTGGTGTGGACGCTTCGTTCTATCCGCGCACTCAAAGAACAGCCTGTTCCTTTCATCAGTTAAAACTGCCGTTAACGACATTAGCGGAGGTCAGCATCTCCATGCTCTCAACCAGCTTGGAGAGATCTGACCAGAACTCATAAAGTCCAAGTTTCCAAAGCTATTCTGACCAGCTATACTCCGAAGAAGAGACACTTAATAAACAACATCACATTATCGCAACTTAGCAATAAACATTAGCTAGCGTAGCATTTAGCACAACACTAAACACAGTTCAGTTGTGTGATTCTACAAACAATGATGTTCAACACACATCTACAACTTATTACCGGCATCTTGTAGAATCGCATCTCAGCTCGCCTGCAGTCAAAGGTTTTGCCGCTTAGTGTAATGTTTACATCTACGTTGGCTAACATTAGCTATGACGTTATGTTGTTGTGTGTCCGATCTGCAGTCTGCTCTAAGTCTGCATCAAACATCTGCCTTACCTTTCTCCGGGGCATTTTCAAATGTCTGGCGTGTCGCGTCTGGCAGATTATTACTACGCACTTTGGGAATAATTTATCTCAGGCCGTATAAATAATAAGAGCAACAAATCACCAGCTTCTGATATGAGCCAACTCAGCTGAAAAAAGCGCATCAATTTCTCTGCACTTCCTTGTGAAAACAGCGCAAGCTCGTTCGTTTTTGGGGTCCGTTGACAAAATGCCTCCGTGTGGAGTAGAGGCCATTTGATATTTAAAATACTGGTTGAATGTGCTCGAGTGGAATATGGTTAGGGCCATGAATCATCTTAACTCTGTAAAATTTTAAGATGAATGAATAGTTATAAGAGTTTAGTCACTGAAATATTGACAGTAATAACCAGCTACATTCATTAAATCCCATCATGTGTTATACGGAACGGAACCACCATCTAAAAGTGCTTAATGGAAATCCAAAATATATTTATAATTTATGTCAGGAACTTGCAAAAACAGTAAATATTACGTTATTTGCTTAAATCCAGTCTCATAAACGAACCCTTACAAACCGAAAACAACACCGGAAGTAAGTAAGAGTGAAGCCTCTCGCTCCTCGTTGGACAAGTCAGCTCTGCAAATTCATGTCTACAGCGCAGGTCTCACGCTTTTCTGGTGGGAGGGAAGCTAGCACGTTGCATTTGACGTGGAGTGGGAGTTCAGGCACTTTCCTGTTAGCCTCTACGCTTTAGTCCCTTCCTGGTACCATCTTACAAGCTTCAAAGTAAGGACTGTCACCCTGAACGCCACCCAGGCACAAATTAACGGCGCTGGGGAGACTTGCTTCCTCTCTGACTTGTAACTATTATGGCTGGTAGCACCATCAAGACAGTGCACGATATTTTTCAAAGCATGGAGTACGGACCAGCAGCAGCTTCCACATATACCACTGCACAGGTAAAGTTACCAGCCTAAGTTTATACATTATATAGGAAGAGATTCCACTACGCAGCAAAACTCTATTTTGCTGCGTAGTGGCAAATATTAGCTTGTTTTACTGCTCAGGCTAGAGTTAGCATAGCTGTGTTAGAAGCCATGCGAAGTTCATTAACTGATAACTGTTAGCTGACTGTAACTCACAAGGCAAACATGTGACTTAGACTGTATGCTACTGAAGGGTGAAGTCAGGTGTTTGGACACACATTTCCACTTGAAAATTTCATAGTTGAATCAGTCTCATCCATCCCTCAGAGTCAAATCAAAGCAACGAGGCTTGAATTCCTGATGTACGCAAGCGTTCAGTATAAGAGTTGCTCAGGTAACTGTGATAATGGTGATGTAGATCTATGTGGACCCACGTTATTTAGGGATGTTTAGATGGCCCAATACAGTGACATTTGCGATATGGCAGTGTGATATCAGAGCAGCTTTAGTTTGGTGCCACCTGAAGATGAGCCTGGTGGTCAGAGAGGTCAGCTTTGTACTTTGGTCCTCTGTCTGTAAATAGTTGACACACTCGTCGGGTTTGCCCTGCTTCTATCAGTCACTGTCCATCAGAGGTGGTGTCTTCCTGTCCAATAAAATGTGAGCAAATACATAGATACAAGTTTACTGAATTGTTATTCTTTATTACAATAATAATTGTGCACCAGTAACTTGGTAATGGAATGACAATTAAGTCACAAACTGCTGCAAACCAACCTGCTAAATTAAATCACAATTCACACAAGGAGGTTACTTTAACAGCTGCTAACTGTGAGCTGTCACGTCACGATGGTGTTTTTGTTTGCTTGTTTTTTGCAGCATAATATTATTCTTATATCTTTCATTCAGATGTTCATTCAGAAATGTAACATAAAATGTAGTTAATGTAAATGACTCGATTTTGTTTTCATGGTTTGAAAATAATGGAAATAAAATCTTGTAGGGCCCTTGGCTTGTCTTAAAGGTGTATGCTTCATACACACTACTCACAAAGATGCATGCCTTCCTGACCGCTTCCTGATTTGAGCAAGTCTTAATGTCTTAAATGCTTTTTGGATGTTCTTAAAGCTGTTTTCAGAGCTGCCTACTGTTCTTAAGAGCACACAAGGTGTTTACTTAGCGATTGCAAAACCCCTGCAGCCACACTTCAGCCTCAGACATAGTTTCAGGCTTTGTCCATACTAACTGTTACTCTCTCCTCCATAAGGCCTGGCTGGATCACCATTCCCGTTCCCTGGGTCTGTTCATCGATGGCAAGTTTGTCCGTCCAGCAGACAGACAGAGTTGCTCCGTGGCTGATTCTAAAGGTACAAGCGGAGTACATTGACAGCTTACACAGTTTATAGTTCACTCATTTGGTAGATGTCAAAACCTCCTGACAGCATCTTAGATGGCTGATTATTAATACGGTTTGACTGTAAAACCCAGAAAGTGCTGAATTTTACATTCTGTGTGTTTGATATAAACCTTGATATGAAGGATCAGCAGAACTGATGGATGGATTTGCTAAAATTGATTTCTGTCACTTAATCTAAAAATATGTGTATCATGTCTGTGTGGACAGGCTTGACTGAAATTTGTCATAACCTGTGAGGTAGCTTGCATGAGTCGGGGCGTAGCTTCATGAATGATATCTCTTTGAATAAAATGGGATGATGAGACTGACACATGCATGTTTATGTCACTCCTCCGGTCTCAGGTAGTAATGTGTGCAGCACCGTGTGCGCTGTGGAGGACGATGTTTCCTTGTGTGCCTCCTCTGCTGTTAATGGTTACAAGGCCTGGAGTGGCCTGACCTGCCGCCAGAGGGCCAAAGCGCTGCTCAGGTACAACAAACCCAACATGACACATTTCAGGAGCCTCAGCACCAACTGTTTCAACCACTGTCCTGATGTGGAGGTGAATGTCCGGGTTGCCTGTCCTCCTCCAACAGGTTGGTGAGTGTTCTCGGGCAGCACGGACAGTGTGTGTCCGAGCTGTGTGAGCTGTGTGGGGCTTCCTGCTCGCCCTCCACCCTCGTCAGACTGTTGCAGTACTACAGCAGCTGGGCTCAGCTCAGAGACACTCTCCTCACCAACTGGACACCACTGGGTGAGGCTAACATGAGATGTCCACAAAGAAGCATTTACTTTGAAAATGTGTTTTTTTTTTTTTAATTTTGTTTGTTTGTTTGTCCTGTTTTCCAGGAGTGGTGGCAGTAGTTGTCTCTGATGACTGCTCTCTCTATTCCCTTATGCTCAAAATCCTACCGGCACTGGCCATGGGTAACACACACACACACGCACACACAAACATACAGTAAAAATTAGATAAACTGTAACCAATGATTGCTTTCATTACTGATTAAGCTTACAATTTGTTTGCTCAGTTGATTATTTGATCTATAAAATGCCAGAAAACAGTGAGAAATGCCCATCACAGTTTCCTAGAGCCCAAGACGATGTCAGAGAATACTTTGTTTCTCCAAGCACCAAAGATATTCCACTTACAAAAAATTGAAGGCAAGGTACAGCCGCAAATTCTCACTATTGAGAGGCAGAAACCTTTAAATATTTGGTATTATTGCTTGGAAGTGATTGATTGGTCATCAAAATAGGTGTTGATTGACTTTATGTCAGCTGACAAATTGATTGATGAACTGGCTACTTGTTGCAGCTTTAATCAAGTTTGTTCATTTTTGGTCAAACTGGTCTCAAAGCTGTTGTGAGTTATAATTGAATCCTGCTTTCTTTTAGGCAACTCTGTCATCGTTGTCCCTGGTCGGACCAACGCCCCTCCAGCGCTCCTATTGACTCAACTTTTTATGGGGGCAGGACTCCCTGCTGGGGCTCTTAATGTTTTAACAGGCAGTGATGTGTCGCTGGGTGCCAAAGTGGCCCAGAGCCCCAGCATCAGCTATGTCACCTACAGCGGCAACAAACAGGTGCGCGTGTGAGAAAATTGAGAAGTTGAGAACCTCCCTCTGCATTTGTTATAAAGCTTTAAAATTTTTTATTAATCTTACCAAAGCTTCGTATATCATTGTACAATGTTTGTCCCCTCTTTAAGGACGGGGTGATGCTGTGTAAGGCCACAGCAGGAATGGGCGTTCCTGTTTCTGTCTCCCCCTACATCGGCACTTCGTGCCCCTTTATCATCTTTGAGTCAGCCGACATCGACAGCGCGGTGGATGGAGTCATAGAGACTGCCTTCAAGAAGAAAAGAGAGGTGATTTACACAAACAAGTGTGAGTGCTCATCTCATGCCATTCTGTCAGACCACCACATCACTCGCAGCCCTCTCCTCTCTCCCCTCAGGTCCACTGGGTGTTGTGTGTGCAGGAGAGTGTTCTCGGCAGTGTTGTGGCTCGTCTGAAGCTCCGTATGGCAGGCATGAAGTGTGTGGCCCTGCAGAGTGATGGAGACAGGGTCCTGGTGGATGCTGCAGTACAGGAAGCTCAGCAGCAGGGGGCCACGGTTAGTCAGAACCACAAAGAAAAGCTGTGCTTAGAAGCAGTGCTGTTCAAAATGGTTGACTGACAGTTCACAGTACGACTTTAAGTTAACTGATGGAAATTAACATGAGTGGAATTCAGTTTTTCTTTTAAAAATGGAAATACATTTTAGATTTAAAATTTGGACAACAGGTGGATGGAGTCATAGCCATTAATTACAAATCACAATGTTGGAGTTCAGCCTCTACAAAGTGTCTTTGTAAGGTTTCTTTTCTCATAATGTCAAATAGATTCAATGAAAATGCTATAAATAGCATTAATAAGCTGACTTTGGTAGCACTAGTTTGGTGGCCAAATGATTTAGCTATTGTTACAATAGTTTGTATGGTGATAGTAGAACAGTAGTCACTATTCAGATAATTATGTGCATTGGTTAGTAGGAAAATGAGAAATGTCATCAGGGGAAGAGAAGAAAAACAGAATAAGTTGAAATAAAGGAGTTGAAAGCTAATTATAATGTAACCTACAGATGCCTCAGTTTCTTAATTACTTTTCTCTGTGGTCCTCAGTTGGTTCAGTCCTCTGCTGCCCCGCCTTCGGGTGCCCAGTACCCTCCCACAGTGCTCTGCGGAGCAGCCCCCTCCTCTCCATTTGTGGTCAGCCCCTCTCCTGGACCACTGCTGCCTCTCATGACCTTCAGAAGCAACACAGAAGCAGTGACCCTGGGTAAGGCTTCATGTAGATAATTTGTGTGAGACTTGTTAAAGATAGGATTTGTAGCATTTTATTATCATGAATTCATTGTTATAGTCATATAGATTTAGATGAGATGTATGAAGTTGTAGTGGCCTTACACCACATTTAGTTAGGGTTGTTTTTCCTGGTCGACAGCAGTTTCTCTGTCAAATAAAACAGATTTCGGAGGACTTTGTATTTTCTTATTGAATTTCCACTTGAACTCTGCTCTACACAGGAAACCACAGTCCTCATGGCCAGGCAGCCTCCATCTGGACTGAAGACCTCACCTTGGCTCTGGAGACAGCGAAGAGGTTCGCGTTTACACACTCACACGTCTTCTTTTCATCTTCCTCTTCATTCCCATCTTGCTTTTCCTGTTCAGCCATCTTCTTTCACATCCCTTTTTTTCTTTTTTGCTTGTATTTTAGTAAATGTTTCTTATCTCACCTTTTCCATCTGCTTCTATCTTTTTTCACCCCTGATACAGTATTTACATATATAGGCAGCTTAAAGACTCTCTTGGAGTAACATTAATGATGGCTGCATTCCATTTAGATGATGCAGCTCCAGGGCTCTGATGTTGTGCATGGCTTACTGGATACTTAATGGAATGCAGCCATTCTTTATAGTATTATTTATTCCTGTCTGTGTCCTGCTTTGACATGTCAAATTGTCTGCTGTGCAAAGTGTCTGTTACTCCCTGCTGATATTTCCGTCTTCCTCCTCTCTCCTCAGTCTGTCAGTTGGTTCAGTGTGGGTGAATTCCCACTCTGTGTCTGACCCCTGTCTGCCGGTCTCTGGTCACAAAGACAGTGGCACCTGCACTGATGGAGGACAGGAGGTGGGTTTCAGTAGTTCATCACACAGTTAACACTTGAACAGGAGACAGCTGTGGAGCCCCAAAACTGGCCAAACTGCAGTAAAACATTTACTGCTGTTTAATGAATCTCATGTACCAATGATGTGCTCCTACAGATGAAGACAATGCTGTGAAAATAAACCAGCATGGTGTCCTTATACTTCCTAGTAATGTCAGCTAGTTCAACTTAGTAACTGTTAGCTTGTCGGCTAAAGTGCTGTAGCTACTGTTACAACAGTTTATTTAGTTAAAAGGGCAATGCTCAGTGCATTCATTTCCAGTTAAGATGGCTAACAACACAGTCCTCTCATTGTCATTAGAATGGGAAGGACAGAAAGGCCTCGAGGGTTGCAAGTAATAATTATTTTCATAGTTGGTTCATCTGCTGATTATTTTAGCGATTAATCAATTATTTGTTTGTTTTATAAAATGTAAATGAAACTGGTAAAATCATCATTCCAACATCCAAAATTACTGTCATAGAGGAGTAAGAAAATATCCACCAATAAGAAGCTGGAATCAGAGGAGCTTGCCTTTTTTTCCTTCAAAAATTACTCGAATCAATAAATTGATTATTAAAATAGTTCCCCATTAATTTATTAGTAGACAACTACTCGATCCATTGTTGCAGCTCTAAAAACCTCCCAATATTTCAGCATGGGAGCATTCACACATTATTCCCAGCTGGTTACTCTTTTTGCTAGCCTCGCAGTCACATCATAAGAATTAGCTACTTTTTTATGTTACGTTTGTTAACAAGTGATACAAACAAACTATATCAGTACAGCTCCTTTATTAGTGTTAATATTGGATTTTATTTGAATGTTAGCTGTGGTGTCTTTCCAATGGTTTGTTGACACTTTTCTGATACCTCAGACTCAGAATTACTACTAGAGGGCTGACATGAATGTTTGTCAGTCACTCATATTTTTGCGCGAAACAATATCACATGAATGCAACATTAAACATTAAACACACACACACACACACACACACTCACACTCACACTCACACTGACTTAAATTAGATTAAATAATTCTTTTGCATTCAGTTCTATTTTTCACTTCCTTTGTTACATTTTGTCAGTTTTTGGACTCCATACACAGCAGCCACCGCAGGGATCAAACAGAACAGTCTTTCTAACCACTATGCAAACTCTATATGAAGACCTCCTCTCTGCTTTCTTCAGGGTCTGTACCAGTTTCTACGCCCGCCCTCTTTCTCCTCTCCTCCTCCACCTCACTCCTCCCCTGTCTCCATGGACTACTCAAAGTTTGGAACAGCAGCATCCCCAGCTATCATTCCGGATGATTCAAACGCTGCCAGGTGGGCTTATAATGTGCTTTTTCCGTAAAGTGATCGTTTTAAGGCATCATAGCTGCATAAGAAGCATATGATTAATGTATTGTAAGTATTTAACAGCATGACATACAGTAACACATATATCTTCTCTCCTCAGTGCTCCACAGTCATATCTGCAATTTGTTGGTGGTAAAGCATGCAAATCAGCATCTGGCTGCAGTGTGGCTGTGCAGTCACCAGGGGGCAACAGAGTGTTAGCCTATTGTCCCGATGGAGGCAGGAAAGACGTCCGTAATGCTGTGGAGGCTGCAGTCAAAGTCCAGCCTGGGTAAGAGCTTTACCACACAAGTATACACAAATTGATAGCCCAGCCAAAGGCCTGCCAAAACACACAAAGAAGTGCATGTTGTGTTTTCAAAGTCACAAACCCAAACCCAGAGGGAGACATAAACATGTCCAACATGAAAAACAGCTGATATATATCATAGACATTCTTTTTTCATTGAAATTCTCTTTTTATTTGGATATACCAAAGCAGCATACGAACAATGGAGTCATTGTCATAGAATTTGAATGTGGCTATTTCAAACAGTTGCAACAAAGGATAATAATAAACTGACTAATAAATAATATAACAGCAAATAAGCACAAACATGAACCAGAACACTTTGATGCACTTTGATGACACTCAGTTTAGTTAAAACTAAACAAAACGAAGGAATTCATATTAAAAGTGATCAAGGCATAAAAAATACAAGATCCAGCTTTGTTGAACTCGTGTTCAAAAGTTTGTGAAGTCACAGTCTTATGAAGAAAGATGCACACTTTTTATTGCATTATCTCTGAACATGTTCTGACCACAGGACAGGTTGGGAAAGAAATTTGCCCTGAGTTCTTATCTGAAAACATTCTGGACGTTGACCCTGTCTGCGTGTCACTCTCCATTAGAATTTGGTATGCACCACTCTGACTTTTTTCTTTTGTAAAATCTGTAAACCTCTATGTGACAGTAAGCCAGTTCTCAAGTAGGAGTTCATCCTTTTTAGGCTTACTCATGCAGATTTTAGTTATAGCCTAGGTTTTTTTAAACTGTGTGTTGTTCAACCGGACAGGGCATCATCTTCACCAGCTGTTGTGCTACAGAGTTTTTATAGCCTTGTTATCAGCCCTGTGTCTGGAACTCCCTCCCATGAGCTGTAGAGGTGAATTCAGTATGCCCCTTCTTGCTTTTCCATCAGTGACATTCGTCTTGTTGGACCTGATATAAACGCCTCCCTTTAACATCTCCATCCCATAAGCTTTACAGTTGAACCTTCATTATGGCTTCTGCCTTATTTTTTAACAACACAAACTCAATTTGTAAAGGTCTACCACTGCTTTCACATTAAAATGCAGTTATTGTGATGCACATGCAGCAGTGACAAAGTATCAGTCAGTAGCTTAATGCATCTTTTGCTCACCACTTGAACTAAACTGAGCATAACAGAAAACTTTATTTGATGTGGATCGCTTACGTCTGGCCAATAGTGTTGTTTTGCGGTCTGTTTTAATTTTAGTCATAGTCTAGTCTTTGTGTCAAGCTGTCATTTTAGTTTCTATTAGTTTTAGTCACATTCATACTCTTTTTAGTCTAGTCAGGTTTCAGTCGACTAAAAGTCTGAGCATTTTAGTCTTATTTTAGTTAGAATTATCTGTGGCTATTTTTGTCTAGTTTCAGTCGACGAAAACTGATGACATATTTGTCTAGTTTTAGTCAATGAAAATTGTATTTTAGTCTCTTTTTAGTAATGCAATTCTATTTAACCCAGTCAATATAGTATAAGTACCTCGTAGTATAGACGAAACCAAAATTTTCTTTTAGCCAAACCCATTTCATAATTCAAACAGTGTTGTCTTACTATTATATTATTGTTACCTTGTAGACTCAAGAATACATCCATTCCAGACACATTGAATTTACAACATATTTATTTTACCAACCAAAGCCGGCTGGCTGGCCATCAGTCCCGTTCTCTGTCAGTTGTCTGTTGTTAATGCTAACCTACCACAGCTGCATCTTCTAAATAATGCTGCGAGTGGGAACTAATGCCGTGACGTCGCCTGCGACTGCGCAGTGGAACTGCGCACGAATTCACATTATAACATTTCGTGTCGTCTCGTTTTAGTCAACGAATATGAAGAGACATTTTAGCAGAGTTTTTATTTTGTTAGCTACATTTAGTCTTGTTTTTATTCGTCAACAATATTGCATTATATATTTAATTATAGTTATCGTCACATGACCAGCATTTACGTTGCGCCTCGTCTCGTTTTCGTCACGTGATAAAGGTTTGTTGACAACGATATTTAGTCAGAATTTTCGTTGATGAAACCAACACTACTGGCCAATACCCAATCCAGTTAGGTCAGTATCAGCAATACTCATCCAATCCATCCAGATTGTTGCCCCTTTATTCATAATCACTCATTTTCACCATGTCATTGTTAGTTGCTTCAGTTTAGAGCAAATTAAGACGAACAGTTCCCGAAAAACAATCCTAACCTGTCAAGGGCCTCAGCAAAACCAACCCAACCCCTGTCAGAGAAATGTGCAGTTTCAGCTCCGTCTGAAACACTCTGCTTCTCTTAGTTAAAACTTAACACCTACTATTAAGGCTAAACAGAGCTTTAAAACATTAAGAGGTGAAATTTTGCCTTCATAAAAGACATTTATTCAGACTTTCAGCCTCTGTTAAGGACACACATGCATACGATCTGGATATGCAGGAAGGTATTTCACAATTCATCTAGCTCTGTGTGTTTATGACCACTCAAAGTCCAATTTGACACAATTTTGCTGAGTCATACAGAGTCTTATCTACAAAGTGTATGAGCAGAGATTATTCTGAGCTCGAATAAACACACAGTTCTTCTTGTGAATGCATTTCAACCATTAAAAGAACAGTACATGGTCACTATGGTTTTCCAGCAGGGCATTCATACATAAACTTTTTAACCGTCATCATCAGTTTATGTATTTTCACCAAATTTTTAATTTCATGTCTTTTAACATCCTCTCCCTCCTAGCTGGATGAAAAAGAGTCCGTCTGCACGCGCTCAGTCACTGTTCTCTCTGGCCAAGGGCCTGGAGGCCAAGAGGCGGGACATAGCTGCGTCAATCAGTGCTCAGACTGGCGTTACAATAGACGAAGCTGAGAAGGAGCTGGAGCTCAGCATCAGCAGGCTCAGTGATTGGGCGGCTTACTGTGACAAAATCCAAGGGGGAGTTCCGGTGAGGCTTTTTTTTTAATATATACATGATGCAAAGTGTATAAAAAGCTTTTCTCATAATGAGCAAATAAGATTATTGTCAGGAAGCTTTTGATGATCTATAAACTGCATTTACATCTTTCAGCCTGTGCCACAGTCTGGCTCTGCTCTCTCCCTCCCTGAAGCCCTGGGAGTTGTGGGGGTCGTCCTCCCTGACAAGAATCCCCTCCTCTCTATGGTTACACTTCTCGGTTCAGCCATTGCCACTGGCAATGCCGTCATCATGGTCCCCAGTCAGAAGCATCCACTGCCAGCCTTGGCATTCGTTCCGGTAAATGCTATGATGTTAAATGTGCTGTGTGTGTGTGGTTAAGGGGGAGGAAGGTATCTGCTCTTTTCAAGTATGCTTGGCTGAGATGGAAAAGTTTGTGTAAATAAAACACATCAGGTGACAAAGTGCAATGGACACAGGCTCAACAAATAAATCATGAGGAGCATGAAGTATGTGACTTTATTTTTCACTCAAGCTTTTGCTCCACTGAATCACTGTAATCTGCAATAGGTTAATGAGCTGACTGGAGAATTAACGCCACCAAATGTTTATTTTGATGAACCAACCCATAATATAGCAGAAGTGGGAGTGGATGGAAAATGCAAATAAATAGAAATTTCTTCTGGAAACTGGACTGTGGAGTCCAGGCAATCCTTTAGGTCAGTTTTTTTGCTGAGATCATGAGGTTTGACAGACAAGTAAAGCTGAATGTCATCCGCATAGAGGTGGAAAAGTATATTCAAGTGAAAATTTAAAAGCCACAATGCTAACATAGATTAAAAAAAACAAAATGGGACCAAGAACAAACTCATGAGGTATGCCACCATCAAAACAGCTGCGTCAGACATGTCACTACTGCCACTGAGAACTCCTGAGTGTTCCTGCCTGTGTATCTGTAAACACAGATTTTATCTTTATTGCCCTTTTTCTTTCTCCTCAGGTGCTCCAGGCTTCAGACCTCCCGGCAGGTTTGGTGAATATTGTTACAGGAGGTAGAGACCAGCTGACAGTGGCTCTGGCTAATCACAGTGCCATCAAGGCCATCTGGTACTGGGGCAGTGCTGAGGTGAGGACTAAACACCTAAAAAACACACAACTCTCATCACCCAGTCCTTCCACATATTATCATCATCTTCATCTCTGCTCTGTTTTCCTGCCATAGGGCTGTCAGTACCTCCAGTACACCTGCACCAGCCCTCTGAAGACCCTGCGTCTGTTCTGCCAAAAGGACGAGGGAGGGAAAGACGGAGGAAACGACTGGACTCAGTCTCAGTCCTCATTCCTGGAAGAATTGTGGAGAAATGCCGTCCAGTGGAAGAGCGTCTGGTTTCCGACTGCATAAGAAGACATGAGCCTGAAACTGTGACCTGTATGATGTAGATTTAAAAGGAAGGATCAAAAATTAACTGTGACCATAAAAACCATAAGATATCAGTGAAATGAACAGTAGACCAACAAATCCCTCCAGTAGTTAAATGTTTGCTAAGCCCCACCCTCCTTAATTACTGTTGTTATGCCTGTCAATCTTTCTGTTCTCACACGACTCGTATGCAATGTACAGTGAAAATAGTGGCAGATTTACCATTCAAAATTTTGTCATTTTTGAAACAAGGGATCCTTGTTTTCAGACAGGCAAACAAAAGGTTTCTTCTACCTGTAACTGTCGATTTTGCGGGCTGAATTGAGAGCTGTGGCTAGCAGATTTCTCAGCTGTACCTGAGAAAAAACAAACAATAAAGCACTTAAAGCATTTTACTAAAAACTTAAAACTACTTACTTTGATGAAGGTCATATGCTGCAAATCTGATACATTAATATGGTAAAAAAAATTGTCAGTGATGCTAGAAAGGTAAACATCTGTAAGGTGTTCATGGTATATTCCTTCTCCGATAAAGACAGCCACTGTAGGTTACTCCTCTCACCTCATCTTCTGCAATTGCTCTGCTGTTTCTGCAGCCATGAACACAGGACCTGACGACTTTCTACCTCTATCTTCTATTGGTCTTCATACCTCTGCTTGCTATGTTACAAGGACTCTAGGGTCACCGGTTGTTCTTTTAGGTGGACTTATTCACAGGCAGAGTATTCACATGACTGTAGATATTTGGAAGTGACATATAGTGTCAGAGAGACATGGTGGAAACTGTGATTGTTTCAATAAAATATCTTTGTTGTAGTCAAAGTGGAATTTTTTTGTGCTACAAATACGTCCTTTTTTGTCTACAACTTGAAACCGCATCTGCCTTAGAATTCTGTCAAGGGCTGAGCAAAAATCAATCAATCATGTGTACTTGATCTAAATATGCTCGTGTTCTGTACTGTATGTCTTTATTACTGTACAATAATACTGTTGCTTTTAGCCATGGAAGTACACTTGGAGCAAACATTCCCAGTGAAATTCAGTTCAAGTTCACATTGTCAAAAAAAAAAAATATAATAAAAAAATATATATAATTTCCCACTGTCTAAAAGCCATAATTAAAAGATGATCATCTAGAATTTATGAACTCTGTTGTCTTTTTTGAATTATGTTAATTTCGGTGATTGTATGATGTTTCATCCATTGTGATTTCAGACCAAATACCTGCGAAACGAACGAAATTCCCATCAGCCTCAGTACTTTGTCTGTAGTGCTAACTGTAAATGTTAGCATGCTAACACTACAATAAGATGGTTGAACATGGTTACCATTATTCTCTCTTAACATTAGCATTTTAGCATCGCTGCTCCTCTGGACCTGAGGTCCACTCCAAAGCCTCTGATATCACACTGGCCTCCATGAGTTCACCAAGAACCCTCAAACCACAAACAGGTTAAGACTGTTTCACTGTGCCGGTGTTTTTCCACAGAAAACTGGCCTGAAAGTTAACTGACATCAGGTATATAGGCCAAGCTAAGTAAAGCCAGCTGCTATCTGGATTTTGATGCATGCGTATTCTAACAGTTACATTACAGGTGCTTGGAACAGCCTAAAAAAGACGAAGAAAGAATGGTAGAAATCATTTCCCACTTGGCTTGTGTCGTTTTTCACATAGAACCTAACATTAGCTATGATAGCTAATGTTAGCTGACATTACCTAAGATAAAATAAAAACTGTCATTGAAAGACAAGAAAAAAAATCTGACGATTGTCATTGAAACAATCAAAAAATATCAAAATGAAATCATCTTAAATATTTTGGTTTTATTTCTCAGTGGAACATTTTTCAATACCAATACTTTTTTCAAGTGTTTCAATGACAATGTTTCTTTTTCTTTTTTTTTTTTTCCAATTCCGCAGTTTATTTTTGATGCCATAATTTAAAGTCTGCTGTCATGCTCGGGAGACCATGAGCATACAAGCTAGTAAGGTCAGTTCACAAAGAAAGACAACAAAACAGCATGTAAAGTACAAGCTGAACAGACTATTAAGGCAGAAGAAGAGAAACTGGTGAGGCTCGTCACATAAACACATCACTGATATCCAAAATATGAAGAGGCCTAACTTGTTGTTCATACAACTTCAATGTCATTCCTGCAGAGTATCTTGTATCTTTTCTGTCTAAAAACTCTGGCAGGTTTGAAAAAGTTTAACTTCACATTTTTCACTTTCATGGCAGTAACTAATGAGAAACACAGTTTATGTGCTTGATATTATTTCAATACATTCCAACTCATTCTATAACTATGAATACACAGGGAAACATGCAAAAACATAGGCAGTGATGGGACTGGGCTTGCTTTGGTTAAAACATCCACTTTTTGAATAATCATGTCCCATCTGCTTCCTGTTTTTCACTTTCTTGTTCTCCTTTTTCTTTTCTCAAACTGGTTCCAGCCAGCACAGCCCTGAGGCTCCAGTCAGACATGTCTTATCACAAGACTCCTCCCGCTCACTGTCACCCTGACCGAAACAGAACGAAGTAACAGGAAGTGCCTCCAAACTGTGGAATGCTGAGTCACAACAATGACACAGCACAATCTCCAGCTGAATCTGATGCTACTTTTGCACAAGACTGACCCATTGTGTTATGTTACACAGCATAAAATACAGACAGAGGCAGTCTAAACTGCTGACTCACTTTTTTGCGAGTATGAGAATGTAGCATACAAAGTGAGTATAGATACACTGTAGATTAGTGCTTATTGTGCTGAAGTGCCAGCTTCAGTTTTACTGTTGCCTGGTCAATGCAGGACAGGTTGTGATGCTTTTTGTTGGGCTGAGGAACAATGTGCTTTCTGATCTCTGCATACCTTCAGCTCATCCTTTCTTACACTTGTCTGTGTTTGTTCCCTGTGTCACAGAGCACCCTTGAGGTATGAGATAGGTATGGGATAGGTATGAGCGTGGTCATGAATTTGGCCGAATGCAATACCGCCTCTTTATAACATTAACAATTTTCCATGCAGGCTGAGAACTTTAATTCAACAGTGATGTAACTTGAGTGAAAATTGTCTACCAGGAGAGAGCAGAGTCATCTACTTCTAAAGCCGACAATCACATGAGTGTTTCTAGACCAAAGATCTGCTGAAAAATACAATGTGAAGAATATGGGTGGGATAAGAAGGGATGACAGCCTTGAAGTACAAGAGAAACATCAAAACTACCCTCAACTTAGCTGATTTATTTACAAAAACATAATATCATTAAGGGATCACTGGAGGCATTCATAGCCAGTCATCTAAAGGACTATGCAAACCACTAGCAATAATGAGACAGATATATTGAAATGTTAACATATCACCTTTGAAATACACTTTTTACTGTGTGCAATACATTTTCAGTGACTGTGCAAGATTAAAGGTGTGTATGATGTTTTCTTTGCTCTTGGTCACACTTTTCCACTGAAAAAAATCCTGCTGAAGTGTTTACAGACATCACTAATGCACATGTACTCATTGTGTGAGAAATGAGACATTAAACCAAAGGCTAAAAAAGAAGCAAATACTCTAAGGCCTGAGACGATGAACTTTATGAGCTTAATGTTCACACATTAGCTCCGTTTGATCAACACAGTAAACATTCTGACTTTAGTTTTAGCTGATATATAACTACTGCAATTTCACACAATGCAGAAAAATCCCTCAAAAAAGTTACTTTCAACAGAATAACAGCTCAGATTTAGTTAAATTCTTGGAAAATGAGGAATTGGGAAGTGGTGGATGCAGAGATTAATGTTATCCTAGTCCCTATGTTATGACTGACAGGACCTTAAAGTCCACTTGGACCAGGCACTTAAACAAAGCACAGCTATACAAAAGGAAAACTACTGGCTCAAAGTGCTGTGTCAGCTTATTATAGTCAGATAAGGGCAATAATATTAAATCTAATTATAATACTCAAGTTTACATGAGGACAAACTGAAGAGAAGCAGGTGCGCTACGTTTGCCACAGAGGCTAATAAGTAACAAGTGTAGATTATTTTAAACTCAGTTTCAAGTCTATTCCAAATATATCAATTGCAGTACAGATAACCCTGTTATCAGAGCCGTCTTTTTCAGGTACACTGAATGTCACTTACCTCAGGCTGATCAAATATAAGTGGCAGTGTGTACATAAGCATTTATAGCACACTTGACTTCTTCATTGGCGGTCCCATCCATTAATTTTCTTAACTGCTCATCCTGTTCATGCTAACAGGGGGCTGAAGCCTATCCCAGCATGCATCTGGCAGGAGGCAGAGGACACATCTGGTCAGTTCAGTCTCTATGAGAGGAACGTTTTCTTTTTATTGAAAGGTTCATTCGTCTTCCCCTCCATGTAGTCAACATGTAGTGGATCCTTCATCCAAAGAATCAAAAAATTTCATTGCAACAGGACTGCAGCTCCTTTTGTTGCAGTTTCATCAAAAAGCATCTCCGCTCAAAAATATAGTTCAGTCCCTGGTCTGCATTTTATTTCAGCAGTGATGGGACTGTTCAGGCTATTCAGACTCTGTCGTGTGTTGAAGCAACGCTGTGGTAGTGAGTAATGCAATAAGAACCACCTTGGTTGAAAACACGTTATCAGCAGTTTTTAGACGCCGTGGTGTATTTGTGAGGTAAAACGAGTTCAGTATAATAGTAGCTTTATAGGTCCAAAGTTAACTACAATATGACTAGCCAAGTTCTACAGATTGCCCAAGTGTTACTCAACAATCCAGTGCTAGGTCAGCGTATGGGAAAAAAGGCCTGACCAGAACTCATTATTTAGTTATTTAGCAGACTTGACATCTGCATGACTGCCGTTTGCAATTCTAAGTGTTTGTATTCATGTGTTTCGAGATAAGACAGTTTGCACACAGTTACTATTTTAGTATGGCCTGGTGTATTGTAGTTAATATGTATGTAGTAGTATAGTATAGTAGTAAGTAATCAAGGTTTTCCTATTTCTTTTTACAGTTTTTATATTTATGCTGTTTGTATGTGTGAAAATAAAAGGAAGGTAACAATTTCACAACCTGTCTTTATACGCATAACTTACACACATAAAACAATTTTGCACTGTATTCTCTTTGAATTTCAGTTCAAGGAAGTGCAGTTTGCTGTCATTTTGTGAAATAACAAAAGTGCTTCGTCATGGTAGGTGACTGGCTGTCAGCAGGTCAGAATAAGTCTATGGAACATAAAGTCTAGATTCTCGTGAATTTGGAGGAAAAAAAAATGCAACTTCATGGTATACGTCACTGCTTGTCCACGGTCATGTGCTACCTGAGCTCAGTGATTGGCGGAAATGTGCAGAGTGACGTTACGTCTATCGCGAGGTCCGCGTGGAGTATAAATACACGGAGCGCCTCTCCTACCATTTCACACCAGGGAAGGAAACCTTGAGGAGTTCTTGCTTCAACAGTGTTTGAACGGAACTTCTTCCTTCGTCCCTCTCTTATTTCCACACGTCTGCGTTCCGGACATCGAACAACATTTTCTACTTAAGCACTACTGAAAAAGTCGTCGTGAAGCTCTATTTTTGTACTGTTTTGATAAGAAAAAGCACAAGAAACGCCAGCTAAAATGGAGTCCCAAGTGCGTCAGAACTACCACCGCGACTGCGAGGCCGCTATCAACCGGATGGTCAACATGGAGCTTTTTGCCTCGTACACCTACACTTCAATGGTAAGAAAAATATCACTGTAAACTAATGTTTTTGATAGTACTTATTAATGCATGCAAGCGATATGCCTCTGCACTGTGATGCCCTTTCTCAGTTGTTTATCACTGATTGGCAGGTTGCCAGCTAAGGAGTGTGTCAGCACTCCTCCACCTCACTGAATCGAAAACTGCTGTGTCATGCTTGGGCTGCTTGTTTTTCACCCTCATTGTCCTCTATCTCAGTGTTTGTCTGTGCAAACTCATTAGAAGTCATGACTCATGGTTGCTGCATCACCCCTTTTGTCACAACCTTGTGTTCTTTTTTTTTGGCTAAATAATAATGATAGGTGCTGTCTCCTAATCACTGTTTGTGTTCTCCTGTGCCCCACAGGCCTTTTACTTCTCCCGTGATGATGTGGCCCTTCCAGGCTTTACCCATTTCTTCAAGGAGAACAGTGAGGAGGAGAGGGAGCATGCTGAGAAGCTGCTGTCCTTCCAGAACAAAAGAGGAGGACGCATCTTCCTCCAGGACGTCAAGGTCAGTCTGGACTGGAGAACTGGTCCTGTCGGAATAGTACAAATAAACATCTCATGCTTTCCTCAATCAGACCTGAATTAAATGATTTCCCCAGTAATCAAATACTAGAGCTAATCCCTGAGCTTGTTATGAGACAGAGGATGTAGCACCGGTGACTCATATCGTGCCCTGCGTACACAAGCCTTAGTGTAATGAGTGTTCAGTCTACTATAATTGAGTGTTTTCTTGTGTAGAAACCAGAGCGTGATGAGTGGGGGAGCGGGCTGGAGGCCATGCAGTGCGCCCTGCAGTTGGAGAAGAACATCAACCAGGCTCTGCTGGACCTGCACAAGCTGGCCTCTGAGCATGGAGACCCTCATGTAAGTTGTATGAAGAGTCTATAAAAGTTTGCAAATGATGGTCCTGGCTAAACTTCTCAATTTTCTGTCTTTACCAAACTAACATTTGTCTTCATCCCGTCCTCAGCTGTGCGACTTCCTGGAGACCCACTACCTGAATGAGCAGGTGGAGGCCATCAAGAAGCTGGGCGACCACATTACCAACCTCACCCGTATGGACGCCCACAACAACAAGATGGCGGAGTACCTGTTCGACAAGCACTCTCTGGGGGGCAAGAGCTAAACGCAGAGTCCCAGGGCTGAGCCTCAAATGAAAATCTGAACCATACGCAGGCTTTGAAGTAAACTCAGCCCTCTGCTCCGGCTGTTCATTCAGTGTAATTTGATATCTGATCTGCTTAATCCATGTGGACGATAAGTTCTCACATGTTCTGCTGTTGTCAGTTGTAAGTGTCATGTAGGAGGATGGATGTTTAGGTTGTGAGGGTTGATGCTGGGCTTTCTGCCTCGCCTGCCTGCTGTCTAACTCTCTGTTATGACTGTAGCCTCATTACCTATAAGCCTCCCCTCGTGTGACATTTTTAACAATGATGGTGACTGTTTCTGATCTGTTCTTAATCTGAATAAAACATTTTGAGCTGGAATCTGTGGTGTGTCTCATCTGTCACATGACCTGTTTGTAATGACAGTATCCTTTTAGGAAATGTGTGCACAGTGCATCAAAACTCCAGCCAGATAACCTCTAAATGGACATTACTGTCTGAATGGTGTGCAGTTGGAATTGAAAGTTGTTGTAGGTATTGAATATTCAATTCAATATTCCTTTATTAGTCCCGCGAGGGGAAATTCCAGTTTACAGCAGCATCAATAAAGTGGATAGAGTATTGAACAAGTGCAATGCAAATTCAAAACAACAAGTATATATACAAAAGAGTGGGATAAAAGAATAACGTCATCCTAAGAAGCTGTAAATAGTATTTACAGATTATTGCACAGATTATTGCACTGGATAAATCTTAAATAGAGCTAATCTGTAAAACTGAATTTATCATCTGCTAAAATATCAGCAAAGTTCATTGGTCCTGTGACATGCCCAACACATGAATATAAACCTCTTACATCTATAAGGAAACTCCAGAGCGTCACTGACTGGATTTCCATTTTCCTTCTGAAAGCATGGCAGAGGACATTTCCTCCCATACTCAGTCCCCACTGGTTTCCTGGAGGATCACACACTATTACTTCATATTTTCTCTGACTGAATATGCAGAAGACTGCAAGATCAGCGCACGACCAGTGCATTACTGACTCTCATTGTTGTCCCCAATGCAATGCTGATAATTAAGAGCTTAAATGACAGGTTTTTAGAGCCCTGTGTTGTTGCCCAGCATACAGTTGTTGTGTATAGCCAGTTAGAATACGTCCACCTTGGACAGACTATGGTGTTAAGATGGACTTTCAGTCTGTGTGAACAGCTTCTCTTCTGCATTTGATGATAATGACAGTGGTAGAAGACGTCCTCACATCTTTTATAGAAGTGAAAGTAGCAACACCACAATGTAGGGCATCAAAGGGCATGCAGTCAAAATTTTAGTTAATCAAAAGAACAAAAGTATTGGCATCAAAGAATACATGAAGGAAAAGAAATGTGCAGAATGGCCAAATTCAGAGTAACAACTATTATATTTTTGGATTCTAATTATTGATGCATTAATGTGTTCATCACGTTCATGTAGCAGTTGGTGACGTTGATGAATTTCCCCCAGGATTAATAAAGTTTTATATTACATCACTTAGACTTAGACTCTACTTCAGTGATCCCAATTGGGAAATTCTTTTGTTGCAGCAGCAGGTTACACATGCAAATGAACATAAAACATATGCAACAAAGAAGAATAAGACTGAGAATAAAACTAAGAAAAGAATGTTCTCAAAAAACGTAAGTATAGTATAAGTATATGAACAAGAATAACACCAATTGTTAGAAATATAATGATATAATATAATACAAAATAACAATGTATGTAAACGAAGAATAACAGCAATTCTTGAAGAGAGAGAGAAAGAGCCAGAGCTATAAACTATAAAGCAGAACTTGTTTATATATCATATTATAAGTAACGAGTAAATGAAGTTATTACATAAATATAAAGTGCAGTAAAAAATTAGTCACTTAGTTACTTTCTTTACTGGACAATGAACACAGCTTTATTTATATGCTGTCAATCACAAATCACACCTTTGCCTCAAGGGGCTCTTACAGTCGGTACAGCGTACGACAAGCTCTATATGTGTGGCAGCCTGGAGCATTTTTGGATCCATTATTTGGGCTGTTTTAGAGCGGTATTTTTATGCATCATGGCCATCTGCTGGAGATTTTCGGTACTGCACTGTCAGGTCACACCTCAACCTTCCATCCACTCTAAGACGGCGCTGCCCTTCTCTCAGAGGTTATGACCTTTGCTCTTATCAAACCCAGAGTGTCATGGTGAAGGTCCCCTTTGATGAACATCTCTGTAGGGTTGGTTGCTGTCCAGGCTGCTGAGGCCTGCAGGGTGACTCAAGTGACAGCACTGAACTACTCTGAGCTGCTTCCAACACACTGAGCAGATAGTTCTGCCCACCACAGAAGATTTCAATTCATGCTCTCTTTGATTCATGTTCATTTCTGGAATACAAATGCAATAATCTTCACCACTGAAGAGTCCAATCTCATCCTATCTGTGTTTTCAATAAGACAACAAATCAGTTTACCTCTGCTGTTTCAGCAGATTAGGAATCACAGGGAGGCAATGGGGCAGTGAGCTGATACGCTTTACACACCATTTAGACTAGTAGTTGTACTAGTACAAATCAGGTTGTAGTGTCCCTGATTTGTATTCAATTCACTCATTCAACAGAGTGACAGTATCTGAGAAGTTGGACCAGAACATGGTATATAGCTCTCAATGAAAGAAAGGAATGCCATTTAAAGTCACAGTGTCAGACAAAGTGGCTCCTAGAGATGGACTCTTTACTTTTTGTAGTGGAGGTGGACAGTAAGTAGTTGGCAGTGAGGGATATTATGGAGATTAACACAGAGGGGGAGGGGAGAGAGAGAGGGAGCTGTGCACAGCGACTTCTCATCAGTCAGTGGTGGTGGATTTGTCTGGAGGACATTTGGATGCAAAACAATAAAATAAGATAAAAGCCAAAGAACCGAGAGGGACTGACACTAATAGGGTGAGTTTTATGCTGTTTGCCATTTCCTCCTGTTTGCCTTTTATGTTAGAGTTAGTTATTATTTCATTTGTTACCATCACCAAATTGGTGCTTTAAAATGATTATTCCAGACTAACAAGCAAAAAACTTCAAGGTTTTCAATTTACAAGGAATGGAAACAGAGAAAAGCAAGCAAATCTGTGCAGCTGTTTGCATTCCAGCCACCAAATAAGCTGGAAATAATAACCACAAAATGTCTGCTGCTTTTACTTGAAAATAAATTGATCATTAAACTTGCTGTGATTAATTTTCTGTGGATCTGTTAATGACTGGTTCCAGCTACACTTTATTTCCCTCACTGTCCCTCGGCATGTATTTCAGTCGGGCTGTAAATCTGTTAAGAAGCAGCTATGGTCACAGGGAGCGCGAGGTTAACGTTAATCTGTCGGATTTCAACTTTCTGCTCATTTCATTTTATGGTATTCTTCATCTTCTGACGAATGCGTTTCACAGGGAAAGTACCTGTATGAGAGAAACATTTGATTTTACTCACAGTTGAGGATGTTTTCCAAAACTGGGAAAGATTAGTTTAAGTGGATTATAGGAGGCTAATGCACATCTATTTGCAGACTCTGTGTTCACGTGCAATCACCCACAATGCACCTCCACAAGAATGATGTTTCCCTTGACAGCCTAGATGAATTTCCTGACATTGTGTCCGGCATTAAAACCTTTCAGTCCTGTTGCTTCATGTCTGGAGCTCGAGCAGGATGAGCTTTGGTGGATCTGGATGCTTGTTTGCACACTGCACGCATGCTACTTGAATGCAGGTGGAGTTTCTTAGCTCATGTGGTTTTTGTACCAAGATGCAGATGTCCAGCAAACAGCAGTAGGCCTGTTTTTAACTGCAGTGATCTCCTAAACATCTGAAGAATATTTTGCAAGCAGCGTGCAGCTATACAGGTGACCACAGGTCGAATGATGGAACAGTGTTTTAGAAACAGAAAAATGATGCTTAAAGGAGCATCGTCTCGCCAAAAGAAGTTTAAAATGAACAAACATTCTCCTGTCAAGGTTTCAGTGGGAACTGATATAAAACCATGTTATCCTTTCTATTCATGACCTTTTTAACCTTTGTGCTATTGAAATGTGTCTCTCAGGCCTACTGCAAAGATATGACTGCTCGAATGGAAAAGTTTGCCAAAGTTAGACAAGAGATTGCCATAGGTTAGCTTAGCACAAAGACTGGAAACAGAGAGAAACAGCTAGCCTGGCTCTGCTCAAAGGAAACAAACAAAACAGTAACAAAGTTTCATGTCGCAGCACAGCTACTTCCTGGAGTTGCTGCTCAGAGCCGAGAAATACATAACCCAGCATAAATGGCAAAATGTCACTTTTACAATTCAGTTATTGTATGAGATGTAACATGTTGTTAGTAAGATTTAGAGTGTTGGTAGGTGGATTTTTTTTGCCTTTTCAAAGAGCCAGGCTAGCTGTTTTCAGTCTTGTGTTATGCTAACATGGCTTCTGGGTCCAGCTTCGTGTTAAGCGTACACACACTAGAGTGACAACAATCTTCTCATCTAACTCTTAGCAAAAAAGCAAATAAATAGCAAATATTTCGTGAACCTAATATTATTGTCAAATTAACTCCATATTTATTTCGTTTACACAGAATCTCTCACGAACAAAATGAAGCTCAAAGTGCTTTACAAATAAAAAGGAAGAGAGCAGATAATTGAAAGCACAGTTAAAATATTGAAATACCCAAAAAGAGGAAGGAGTTAAAAGCTCTGTCTGTGTTGGAAAAAAAAAAAAACCCTTATAATTCCTGGCCTTTTATACATTTCCAATGTAGAAAGTTGTCTCTTGGAGTCTCTGCATCAACATGTCACAATTCAGGCAACAACCTAAATGCTCATAAGAACTTTGCTGCAATTTTAAGTCAACACTGACCCAAATGTGATATTTGTATTGCTCCTTTTCTCTGTCACACTGCAAAAAAATATAATGGCAAGGATTTTGGTATTTCAAGTTGTCAACTAGTGCCAAAGTTACTGGCATGTGCATGCAAACACACACCTACAGCAGTCGAGCAGAGTGTCAGCAGCCTAATGGGGCCTCAAGTTCACTTCATAGCCGTGAGCTTTTAGACAAAATCCCACCGCCGGCTGTTCACCTCCAATCTGTCTGCATGCAGATCAGAGCAGAGAGCAAAACAATGCGAGACCTGGTTAAGATTTAGCTCAGTCTGCAAAGGCTGTCTGAAATATCTGGAGTTACATGAGACCTTACGAACAGTTTGTTCCCAAAGGATTTCAAAAACATCTTTCAGCACGCGGTTCAGTAAATCACACACACAATATGCACGATTATGAATGCAATCATTAACAATGAATCTGCGTAATATTTTCTCGATGTGTTGATAATAGTTTGTTTCATGAAATGTCAGAAAATAGTGACAAATTACTGTTTTTTTGTCCAACCAGCTGAAAGCAGCAAATATTCACATTTGAGAAACTGGAACCAGTGAATTCTTGGCATTTTGCTTAAAAAATTACCCACACAATTAATCAATTATAGAAATAGTTGCAAATTGGTAATAGTTCTGTTGAGTGATTTATCACTTAATTTAGTAATGGTCTCACCTCTAAACCTAACAAACACACTAAAAATTTTAACACATAACTTTTAACATATTTTTACAGAATCGAGGGAAAAAGGCTGACTCTGATCTTTAGGAAAAACCAGGAATTAACCTGTGAGAGATCTTGCATTGTAACTACCCTTGTGTCCTCAGTAAAGGTTATTTCCCACTGTCTGTTTGCTAACAGTTGCTAATTAGCACTAAACACAAAGTACAACTGACTTTATTTTTGCAGGTCTTTGGTCTTAAACCGCAGTACTAGATAAACTGAATTTATAACCTGATGATGGCTAGAGGAAAAGTTAAAGGAATTAAAGAGTCATTAAAATGTATCATGTGGGGGATTTGAATATCTATTCCAGGGATCATGGCAATCCATCCAAAAGATATTTCACTAAAACACAAAAATATCAACCTCACGGTGGTGCCACAGGGAAAGTCTTCCTCCACTGGGGACCATGAATGTCTATGCCAACCCACAGCCCATGTAATCACTAGCATGGCTTCAGCAGAGCCCCCTGCTCAGAGTGACACATGACCATGGCTGCCAGCGGTCTCTTGCTCTCTCAGGAAAGACATTTAGGTTTTACACTCTGCTGAAGAGAAGTGAAATACTAGATCAAGACTGTGAGATCAGGCTGAAAGCTTCACAGTGTCAGAGAGTGGACCTTTGAGCATGGAGTGAAGCTGCTATACTGTAAACTGTTTGCAAAGGTCAGGAGTGGACCACCACACACAGACGTGGTATTCTGTAACACACACACTTTTCTTCAGCAGTAAAATAGCACCACTGAATATGTGTGAGCCCTTGAAGGCTTTGATTTGGGGCTGGAAGATGGAGGCCTTTTGTTTGTTGCTTGGCTCCTTGCAGTTTTTTTACGTGATGTGGTGATTGGTAGTGTGTAGTCTTCATACAGAACCTCGTCTCTCAGATTTTTGTGTCTTTACACGGCAAGCTTGCATTTTATTGTTCATGATGTGAGTTTTGTTTAATATGTGAGCCACTGTTATTGTTAATATAAAAGGTTGCTGTCTTATTTAACAGATGATATTTCTTTTGACAAGACATCTGTAAACCTTTCTGTCTGTGGCATTAGACATCTTTTTTTTTTTTCTAAAATCCTTCTCATTTAGCTTCATCAGTTTTGTTTGTGGAGCAGTTGCCTCAGAGAAGCCTCACCACAGGTTGCTCCTACTTAACTTCACTCAAATTTTTTGTTTTTTAAAACTGTCATTCCTCCACCCGGCACATTGGAGACAGAGACATGCATCAACCTGACCAGGATTCTGACTAACTGATGGAAGTTTTTGGCGGCAGTCCAGCTTAAATCTGCTGTGACCCAGATGTGGTCATCATCCTGATTTTGGGGTGTTCTGAACTTGAGCTAAAACGTCATTATGCAACATGTCCCGGCAGAAACAGCAGAATGACACAGGGCTCGTGGGTGTTTTAAGCTGGAATACTTAGTGCATCACTGCCTGGCTGAGGCTGATATTGGACATTTATTTCATATCTAATACTCATCCACTTTCATTTACCTCTGATGTGACTGAGGTCCCATTCTGACACGATACATAATACACATCTTTGCTATTTGAATTTCAGTGTATTTTATAGAATTTATAATTGTGTATTATGTATTTTGTATTGACTGCATCAAAAACCTCATGTAGCACATGACAGATGTTTCACATGATTGAGTTTTCATGTCTAATAAGCACCTTTGAGCTGTTGCTTTAAGGCTTTTCATTCAGTTGGATGGTGGTGTATTTACAGATCTGTCTGTCTACCCACACACACACACACACACACACACACACACACACACGCACACTGAGGTCTCCCTCTTTAATCCTCTGCTTATGCAATCCTGAGAGATAAAAGGGTTAATGTAACACAGCTCGCCACCTAAATCAGATCCCAGCTTGGAAATATGATGTGTATGTCCGCTTGTGTCTATTTCAGCTGCCATGAGGGAGGATAAATAACAGACAGAGGGGGACAACAGGGGGAAGCGTGGAGGCGAGATGATTGCAGGATGGGTGGAGAAAGGGGAGGAGACCCGGAGTCCTTAATTTGTTTAATCCCAAGGATTTTTGGATTACCTTTGGCAATTAATCTTGTTACATGGCTGCGCAGCAACAGAGGGATGTCTACCATGGGTGGGGCCTGTGAATGTGTGTTTCAATGTCAGTGTGTCTATGAGTGCACTAAATAATGATAAATGATAATAAAAAAAATCATAAAATGGCTGAAATCCATCCAGTTGCTTCAGGTTTAGAGTCCTGGTTCATGGTGGGTCACTGTCACACTGAACCATCATTGATGTTATTACAGTAACACTAACATCTATGCTTTACCTTCAATGACAACTGAAAATATCTGCTGTGACAGAGGTCTGACAGCCAATAAAAATGACGTCACATATGTATGATGGTGTGTGTGTGTGTGTGTGTGTGTGTGTGTGTGTGTGAGTGTGAGTGTGTGTGTTTGTATTCCAGAGTCTTGCAATCACAAAGTCAGAGGGATTATTATGAGCAAGCAATAAGCTGTAAATCTGAGTTTTACTCAGTCTTGACACACTGCCATCATGGAGCAGAAACAGGGAGGGGGGGAAAGGTAAAGAAGGAAGAGAGGAGGAAGCAATAAGGGAAGTAGGGATGAACATAGGAAGAGGAAGAGAACAAATGAAGGAAGGATGCAGGAGAGGAAGAGATGCATTATGCACTTTACTCCTCTGGTCACTGTTGGCCATACAGTTATGCAGCCAGTGTCTGCTTATTTGCCTGCCACACTGCTAATGGGCTAGCTCGTCAAGTATTATGCTGCATTCACAATGTTGTCAGAATGGAAAGAACAGGAAAAAACTGTATTCATTCTTGGGAATGTTCATGTATTATATCAAGATAGTCAGTGCTAACCTTGCAGTGGCACCAGATAAACAGCCTAAAGTAGCTACATTTGTAGTGCTCGCAGCAGTTTGTTACCAAGTGAAACCAGATATAGTCTAACGTATAGCTCCTATAAAATTAGAATTGACTGCATTAGTGTTATATTGGCTTTTATTTTGATGTAACTGCCAGTGGTGGTGCAGTTGCAGCCATTCCGCCAACAGTTTGTTGACCTGTCTGTTGTTCTTACTAAATGGCAGCGCCGACTCAGAATTAGGCTGACGTGAACAGTTTTTCCCAATCGGCTGTTCGCAATTATGGTTTCAATGACATGACCTGAACACAGCATTTGCAGAAAAATCATATTGTAGTGACTGTATTACTGTAAGTAATTGGGAGATGACATTTTTGTTTTTAAACCTCTAATTGAATAATTGGGTTTAAATAGTTCAAAATACGTTGAATTGAAACTGAAACTTTTGCATAAAGAATTAATTTTCATGGTGTATCTAAGTAGAGTCCTAAAGACACTTGACTTAATTCCATTTTCAGGCCCTCTCAGACACAACGCAGGGCTCAGCGGTTTGTTAAGCAGTTTGCAAATTTTGGGTGCAAGCTTGTCATGGCACAGTGCAAGCCATTGGAAATAATGGGTTTCAGCGTGCAGTGGTGCCATTCTCACACTGTGTCTGAAAGGGCCTTTCTTCTACATAATACTTCTATTTCACTACATTACAGGGGGAAATATTATCCCATATATTACAACTATAGTTAGATGTTACAAAATATATGATTACCTTACGAAAGATGACGCACTGTCAACACATTAAACTACCCAAGGGTATAAAGCAGTCAAAATTAGCTCCACCTCACCCAGTGACAACTTTTAAATGCAGCTGCTTACATGTTCAGTTTTGAATTTTGATTTTAATGCCATATTTTTCCATTGCAGTTTTGGCATTTTTACAAAAGGATGTGAGGACTTCCTTCACCACTGGAAACTCACACCCAGATTCTACTTCTTTTTCCAAAAAACCTTGATACAATAATAGTCTTTGATGGGGATAGTTTGTTATCTTTGTGAGATGCTAGAAGCTAAAAAGTGAATAAATGGTGAGAGGCAGGGGAGTGAAACGAGCCAGAGAGGATTAAAGAGATTACAGCCAGGTGAAAGGTCGAAGAGGATGAAAACTGAAAGAAGGTCACGTCTGAAGAGAGAGCCAATATGCCGGCAGCTCCAGTGGTTCGGTGTTTTTTGGTGGTTTTAATGTCTCCAAACGTGATTTGGAGATCAAAAAGTCGCTGACTGTTTGTCGTCTGCTCTCCTTTGATTTCACAGAGCAGCTATGCGATTGGTCACCATGGAGAGGGTGCGCTTCCGCAGGGCAGCTGAAGAAGAGGAGAAGGAGAGGGAGCCCCCACCTCCCCAGCCCCCCTCGCACCACTCCAACCACCAGTTCGCCAGCATGAAGAACAAGTTCTTCAATGAACTCACACACCTGCCAAGTGAGCACATACACACAGATACACACATAATATACAGTCAAGACAATGCAGAACACATTTATGCTTACAGCTGTTGAAGCGCATGTGCGTACTTCAAATAAATCTGAATTTGGTGTGTTCTCAAAGACTTTTAAGTGTGCAGAAATAATTGATTGACTTCATTTTGCGGTCTACAATTTTTGAACACGCCCCCCTCCCAACTTTCTGACAGTAAAATATTAAATCACTGACATATGCTGGAAACACGAGGCCTAGTGTGAGGCCTGTGTGGTGATAACATTTTCAGTTTTGTTCCAGGCTGCCAATATACATTTAGAGGCAAACACACACACACACACACACACACACACACACACACACACACACACACACACACACACACACACACACACACAAATTCTATGTATTAGCTAGATACCATCATCTAACCATCCTGTCATCTCATTTTCAGTCCTCATTTTTCATGTCTTTATTGTGTCCTCTCTCATTTCTTCATGTGACCACTCTGCTCTGCTCTACAAGATCATAAACTCAAGCGTAAGTCCATCTCCTGTCTTGTGCCATTCTGTTTTTCCTGCTTTCAACAAAAATACATGTCAAAGTCTTCTGGAGACGGCAAAAAACTGCGGTGTCGTGATGGTTGAGGTTTAATGCTTTATGCAAGAGAAGTTCAACAGAAGTTATTGGAGAGGAGGTAGTATTGTGGAGGCATTATGGAGAATACATCTTTGTTTAGGCTTCGTCAAATATGTAGAAGGCATCTACACTAAGAAAATAAAAGTCTTGCACTGCAAGTAACCATGACCTTCAGGGAGCATCAGTGCCATTTTAAAGGCAAATTCTGACACTGTACTGTCTTACATCACGGGTGAAAACCTTGTATCCTCATGTCAACGTTTCAGGAATCTGAAAAAAACAAGTCACTGCTTAGCATGATACAGCAGTCTTTAATACAGTATGTGAGCAATTTTTCTCCTCCAACAATGGAGGACCAAATGTTACAATGGCATATAATCAATGCTTATATAATAACAATGCATCGAATGACAATCTGGAAGAGGCCACTCGAAACGATGAACCTACAGAAGATAAGCACCCAAATCTGCAGCTCAGACCTTTAAGGCAAGTTTAACTTCATTGTTTAGCTGTCCGGTCATTTCAGAATAATGCATATTATTTAATTGAATTGGAATTACTGATCAATCAATTCATACAGTACTTTCATGTTGCAGCTGGTTTCAAGGTTGTGAATTTCAGTCTGGGGATACCTTTTTCCATGATATTACATCATCATTTATTTGTTGATTAGATTTGTATTATTAATCCAACTCTGCAAAGTAACTTCAGTTATCTAATTATTGGAGTAAAAAGATTAGTATTTGCCTCTGAATGTAATAGAGTACAAGTAGAAAGTAGCAGAACATGGAAATACTCAATGAAAGTTACTTTCCACCACTGCCAAAAGCAGAAATAAAAGAGAATGACTATTAAAACAGAGCTACTCCACAAGACCAGCTTACCTCTGAAGCCCCTCACCCAGGCAGTGTCACTGCTGTTTCCTATCAAACTACACAGCACCAACCGGCCTCTCCACTTACTCTCCCGCCTTTCTCCAGTGCCCATGTGGGCCATAGGAGCCATTGTGGTCGTGGTCCTCGCCCTTGTCGCCTGTCTGGGATTCTGCATCTACAAGAAGTGCATCAATAAGGGCAAGAAGCCCAAGAAGGTCCGTGAGAGGAAGGGAGGACGAGGGCGCAGGAAGAAGGACAAGGATGGAGAGGAAGGAGAAGAGAAGAAGGTGAGACACCTTGGGCTGGAGAGGTTCTGTCCCGTGTCTTCCTGAGATGTCACATGTGGTTACGGAGGACAAAAGTTCCCATTGTTGGGAAATATGCTTATTCACTTTCTTTGTGAGAGTTAGAGGGGAAGAGTGATACCATTCTCATGTCTGTATGCTGAATGTGTAGCTGGAGTCTGCAGCCAGTTAGCTTAGCTTAGCAGAAAGACTGAAATTGTGGAAGTGGCTCTGTCTAAAGGTAACAAAATGCTGGTGCTGATGAACGCATTATGTTACATTTGGACAGAGCTCAGCTTGGTGTTTTCTAGTCTGTATGGTAGAGATATGAGCATAGCACCAACCTTCTCATCTAACCCTCTGCAAGAAAGCAAATAAACATACTTCTCAAAATGTTGAATTATTCCTTTATGAACAGACTGCTGACTACATCCTCCACAGGCCAACAGGTGGAGTTAGCGCAGCAACATCAGCACTGTTTTGTATCTGACTGCAGTCACTGCTTCACTGTCCACAGCTGCTTGGCTTCTATCCAGGTTGAGAGTAATAATGTTTGAACTGACAGCTTAAACTGCGCCCCAAAAACTTCTCATATGGGATTTTTGCATTTGTGAACAGGGGGTCATGGACCCCTGGACCCCACTTCGCAGCGCCCCTGCTGAGAAGGACAGCCACAAGGAATGACAGTCAGAGCCACTGTATCTTTTTATCTGTGCCTCATGTTTGTTCATGATTAGTGATAGTATGACCTTCAAACGGTGGACATTTTGGGGAGTCACAGTGGAAACTTAAAGGTGCCCTGTGGACTCTTTTTGACCTGAATATATTCGCCTTGCAGCAGGAATTAGTCAGCGTTTGCACAGACTGCAGCTCATCACAGGAGTTTGAAAATGAAATGTGTGCACTTAATAAGATTGTCTGTTACCTGCTAACCATGCTGTGTGTCTTCCAGGAGGGAGAAGAGGGGAAGGAAGAGGAGGAGAAGGAGTTCTTTGGCAAACTGGAGTACTCACTGGACTATAACTTTACTGATAACCAGGTACACCTGCACACACCTGAACATATAGTATTTTGTAAGCGTCCACACAAATATAAAACCTCTCAAAGGCAGAAATGATTCATGAGCCCAACAATAGCAGAACTCAGCAAAAATGATGCCCTTTATTTAGAAAAGCCAGCTCCAGCTGGGACCTTACAGTTAACTTGTGTCCCCCTTCCTCTCCAGCTGATAGTTGGCATCCTCCAGGCTCAGGACCTCCCAGCCATGGACATGGGTGGGACTTCAGATCCCTATGTCAAAGTCTACATGCTGCCAGACAAGAAGAAGAAGTTTGAAACCAAAGTCCAACGCAAGAACCTCTGTCCTGTTTTCAATGAGACCTTCACCTTTAAGGTCTGTGCATCCATAATGGAGACAATGTTGAACATTAAAATGAAATTGTTTTATTATCAGCAGCATTTTTAAACTGTTCACCACAGACATCAGATCTTCCCCAGACTAACTTTAGAGGTAACCCTTCTTTAAATTCCATCCCTCTCCAGATACCATACAGTGAGTTGGGTGGTCAGACTCTGGTGCTGCAGGTGTTTGACTTTGACCGTTTTGGTAAACATGACGTCATCGGTGAGATCAAGATCCCCATGAACTCTATAGACCTTGGACAGCCAATACACGAGTGGAAAGATCTGGTCGGAGGAGAGAAGGAGGAGGTGGGTGATTTTTTTTAGATGTCTACTGAAACATAACGAATCTAAGAGTCATCACCAACATTTAAAGCAATGTGCAATATGACAACTCGTGTGTGTGTGTATCTTTTGTCCCTGACAGCAAGAGAAGCTGGGTGACATCTGTATTTCCCTTCGTTACGTCCCCACGGCCGGGAAGCTAACGGTTAACATCATGGAAGCAAAGAACCTGAAGAAGATGGATGTCGGAGGACTGTCAGGTGAACACACATACCTGCATGCATGCTGGTACTGAAGACTGAGTCAAGCAGGGGATGCCAGCTATGCTTTCCATGCTGGCTCCTTTGATTCGCTGTCTCATATCATGCCTCTCTCTCAGATCCATTTGTTAAGGTGGTGCTGCAGCACAACGGGAAGCGGCTGAAGAAGAAGAAGACATCAGTCAAGCAAAACACTCTGAACCCTTACTTCAACGAGAGCTTTAGCTTCGAGATCCCCTTCTCCCAGATCCAGGTATGCGCTCTCCTCAGCTGCTCCAGTTTCTGCAGCACACACTGACTTTGACATATACTTGCTCTGATCATTAAAGATATATTAAACTTCCATTTAGTAAAATATTTCAACTTAAGGTGCCATCCTTTGATGAATACTACTGACTTTGGTATCCCCTGACCTTTCCTCCTTAGCTTTTAGCTAAGAATCTTGACAACTATTGTACTAATTGTCATGACTCGTAAAATTAGGTAGACATTCACGTCCTACTGAGTTTGTGTATCTACCTGCAAAATACTGACCTCATCAATCTCAACAACCTCAGCTGTACTTGTGTTTGTATATTAACTTACATGAAATCAGTAGGTCAGCATTAATATTTATTTCAAAGCACCAGCGCAGCCTCACAGATATGATAGAGGATGTTCTTTTTTTAGACACATTTTGCTGTATAGTTTAGTCACATGTTCAGTAACTTGGAAAATCCTTAGCCAATGATTTCAACTGGTCTTGACAAAAATTCAAGATCAAGTTTTGCACACTTATACTTTCAATCTGCCTATTTTAGCGGTCAAATGATGTAAAACATGCAAATGATAGATCCAAACAAAATAGTATTGCATATCATTTAAGGTGGGGGTCTAACAAGAAAGATTTAACAAAGAGTGAGCAAAACTGAACCAGCAGAGACTGAGCTATCCAAACTTATACTCACCAGTATGGGTCACGCTCCAAAACATACTATTCCCATAATGCCACTCATTAGCATCTTTCATTGGACGTTTTCTACCTCCTAAATGGCCGCTTCTTTCAAATCCCACCCCTCCAGCTTGCAACAGGCATTTTGTAACAAATTTAAGTCTCAAACCCAAACCAGAATAATCCTGATGACATCATCACTGCAGCTCCGCTTCACCATTTTGGAGCTGGACGCCTTGTTGAAGATAGACAGGCATGAATTTTACCCCCCAGTGAAACTCTCTGAACCAGCAATCATAAACTCAATAGCCTCAAAGACTCCATTCTGCATTTCCCCTCAGCTGGATTCTTGCTTAAGTGTTTGTTCAACCAGAAGAACAGCACCACTAACACATCCCAGCAGCTCAGAAGAACTGTTTACATCAGTTGCATTGAAATGTATACACATAGAGAAGAATTTGTCCTAACTGCAGCTTCTCCTCTTCCGCTGTCTCCACATACAGAAAGTCCAGGTGCTGATTACTGTGTACGACTACGACAAGCTGGGCAGCAACGACCCCATTGGCAAGTGCTGGATCGGCTACGGCGCCTCGGGCGTCGGGTTGCGCCACTGGTCAGACATGCTAGCCAATCCCAGGCGTCCGGTGGCCCAGTGGCACACGCTGCAGCCAGAGGAGGAAGTGGATGCCGCTCTGAAGGCCCCCATCCGCTAAACACACTCACACACATGTGCATACACCGTCATCTGCGGGTAATCTGTCATTTGAAACCAAACAGCTATAGGTTTTATACAATGACCTCCAGCTTGAACAATGATCTTTAATTCATTCGTTTGTAATATTTTGTTTTGGGATCTCTTTGATGACTACATGTGTGCTTTATATTGTTTTGAATACATATCATAGAAATGCATACAAGCACATGCACACTCAAATTTAGACAGGCGTACAGCATACACTGTGCAGCTAAATTATGCCCCTCTGCTGTGCCCTTCCATTGTGAGATCACAGAGTTATTTTCTCAGACGTTCAAAAGCTTCTCCACAGTCACACACGACATAATACAACTGTTTCCATTCGCTGAGTGGTTCTCCTTAGTACGAGTAAAGTGAACTTCATGTGTTAAAATTGATGGAGTGCCCCTTTAATAATCTTGGCTACCTTTAGTTTTGCCGGGCTGCATCTTTCACGTAATCAATGTCCCAGTTATCTCAAGGTTAAAAAGATCTTTTTCAGCTTAGACATACTGCAGTAATTGACACTACGGTATGAAAAAATAGACCCACATCAATTCTTTGTATTTGAGTCATTCTGAAGTGTGTATCTTCTTCTTTTTTCTTTTTTCCCTCATCTTTTCCTCTTGTGTCTCCTGATAACTCTCTTATCTTCTAAACAGTCGTTAAACCTGATTTGTCCTGTGAAATGTCTTGTATTTAGTTACATGTTTTTACTGATTATTGGTCTCTTTGTGGCTCCTTCTGTGCTTGTGTTTGAATGAGATCCTGACTGGACTGTCTAGTGAGTGCGCATATGAGTGTGTGTGTGTGTGTGTGTGTGTGTGTGTGTGTGTGTGTGTGTGTGTGTGTGTGTGTGTGTGTGTGTGTGCTGCATATCGCAAAAAACTGAAAGCTGTTTTTGGTTGTGTGACTGTAAATAAATAGCTGAATAAATAAAACATGTCCAAACAACAACAGATGGTTTGGCGGATGGATGGATTTACATGCACACACACACTATAATGCCCTCATGTGCAAACATGATATCCTTTTATTTGCACACAAGCAGAAAGTCTCTCACACGCCAATCAGTAGAATCAGTAAAATGAGTCATTTAAAGAGCACAAGCTTTTGAAAAACCCATCTGAACCATAAAATGTTTATGATATATCATGCATCCCAATGGGATTATACCCTCAGTGTTATTGTTGCAGTAGCCGTGAGAAGAACTGAACCATGTACTGTCATTTTCTGAAAGGAACTAATCCTTCACGCTGTGATTATTGCTGCCATTTGTCCCACTAATCCAATTACGTTGTTCAGTGTGATTGTGGAGGCTTTTTCTGGACAATTTGTGGTCCTCACATTCCAAAGGCACTGCAGGCCTCACAGATAAAGTTTATTTCAGTGAGGTTCGTGTGCATATGTGTGTGCGCATGTCCTGATTCGATGCAGTGAGTGAAAGACTGGATTAACAGTGTGTCCTCTTTAGTCCTTGTCTCACGCAGTAAGCCAAACATGTGAGGCAGGAATTAGAGTAGGGTGGAGGGGTGGGGGGCATACAGGAAACATAATTACCACAGACAGCCTGTGTTCTCCAACTGAACTAAAAGCACACATAATGTACTATTTCAAAAAGTTCCAGCAAAATGGACAAAGTCATAAAGTTAAGTATTGATACTTACATTATAGACAGTCTATATGTAAGTAAGATAGTTATTTGCTGTAAACTTTATTCATACTATGTGGTCATAAACAACAGGTATGTCATGTCTACTTGACATCTAGCTAAGAAAAATGCCTAAAGAGGTTCTGACCGCTTGACAGTGTTTAATAACTGAACTGGACATGACAGCAACACAGAAAATATTTCAGTCCTAGAGCCAGAGGTGGTGTAACAACTGTACTGATGCCTTCAAGGTACCATCACCATCGTAAATCCCATTCATCACAAAGTAGAAAAAAAAGGTGAGTCAAATCTCATTCAAAACCTAAAGGTCAAATGTTGTTGAAAGGGTTTCTTGAAAATCAGTTACTGTGGAAATTTCTCATTTAGGGTTCAGATAAACTAAAATAATAGCAATGAAATCAAATTCAATAGTCAAATTAAAATTGAAACTAATTACGCATAACTAAACAGCTAGGTCATGAAACAAATTGTTTGGCTTAATTCATTTATCCAGCGATTTCACCCAAATGATGGCCTTCCAGTTCCATCGGGATGCAATGACAGTGTTTAACCACCTGAGGAAGCAGTTTACTGTGTAAACTGTTGTTGACGAGCAGGACAAATTACAGCTTTACTGCTGGGTGGAGTTATGTACCAACACATGTACTGAAACTTTGACCCATGCCCCTCACGTAGATGGTAGCTGCATATTTGTATAAATAAAAATCCAATATCAATCCATGAGTCAATGATCTTCATTGTCTTAAAAAATATATAAAGCAGCTAAGTTGGACATTACCCCTATAGTTACCTAATGAAGAATTATTTGAAAATATTAAGATTAATTATCAATATTGTGCGACAGAGGATCATCTAAAGTACAGGACACAGATCACATATGTGTGTGTATTCCTGCTCATTTCTGCATGCCCTCTGTTATCTCTTCATATCTCTGGCACTCTGAATGCACTCAGCTTGTTTCTTGCAGCATGTGAAATGAACTTTGAAATCCACTCACAGGTTTTGCTGCTGCAGCCTTTCTTGGTCTTATGGTGCTAATGTTGGTGCGCTCTATTGCTGCACAGGTAACAGTACTGAGTGAGTTTGCTTTCTGCCTCTGGTGCTACTGTTGCACTGCATTTCAGTGGACAAGAAAGCAAAACGAGATGTGAACATAGCGGACCTCACTCAGAGACATGAGTCCCGTTAGGACAGGATTAACGCCACAGGGGAGGTGGGGGTGTAGAAGCCTCAGTGGTTTAACTCAATGTTCTGGACAGCGTTTTGACCATTGTGAAATTACAGGATGCAGCCTGTAATAGACATGGACACTCAGCAGGACAAAGCCTACCTGGAGCTGACATTACAGCATGGTTTGAATTTTTCCGTCTGTGCATTGGTTCCCACATAGGCCTGTATGTTGGTCAAATCAGATTAGTTTTGATTTCTTACCTACTCACATCACAGTCAAATTGTGCGCTGAGCTGATGAAATGCAGTACAAGAAGCTCTTCCCACAGAAAAAAAAACTGCAGACAGGAATTAATTTATAGGAGAAATCAGCATTTTTTCTGAAATGCAGTGAGTAATTATGACTGTAATTATTATTGGAGTGAGGGTTAAATATGACTCTTTTAGTCCCAATGTGGCGAGGATGTGAAAATAATAATTTCCGCTGCATTCTGTCTCTTCATGAGGTTTGCTTCAGCGCCTTCCCTCCACTGGTGAGAGACTGAGAACCACAAGCAGGACACTGCACTGAAGAAGCAGTCTGAATGCTCAGGGCCTTTCTGGGGACTCAGCAGAATCTACTGGACCTTTGCTCACTACCACCGCCAGCTGTTTCACTAATATCACAACTGTATTATTTCGATATCATGCTGTTAAAAAGCTAAATTTGGACTATCCGGTGGCAAAGCATTGTAAAGACAGATGGTGCAATGACTGTTAAAGCATGTATTTGAGGTGGGTACTGTTTGCACACACTCCTCCAGACAGAGACTCAGAGCGACAACAAACTGACGTTGTGGCAAAGTCAACTCAAAGCTGAATACAAGTCCTTTTAATTATCAGTACATCTCATCAAGAAACATTCAACACCTGTCACACACACAGGAAAATGCCGACATAGTGAATCTGGCACCAGAGGACCAAGAAGAGTGTGATTCCTCCATTCCTTTACTGACTCTTTTTTTCTTATCACTGTGTTTTTGTTTGTTCTGTCTCTTTCCTCCCCCTTTACTTCCAGCGACCGCCCACCTTCCCTTTGCCATGGACCTTTTTACTGTCGGAGAGACAGACAGGAGGGAAGGATGTAACAGGACTGTAGAAGCAGATGAACAACAGATACACAGTTTATCATTACTGTGTGTAAAAGTAAATACTCACAATTTCTGGGCGTGTTGGATTCTGTTCAGCAGCACAATGATCTGCAAGAGGCAAACAAAGACTTTAGCTTCAATTTACAGTGCTATGAACAGAAGAAAACTAAGGTCTCATATTCGAGAGGAAGCAACAAGCAAATGTTTGACATTTTCGCTTGATAAATTACTTAATCACAAGATTTTTATTGAATAGATAGAAGTCTTGTGTGGACGACATTTATGTTAGTCGTTTTCCTGACCATCTCTGTGTGCGATCACAGCAGTACCTCATATTTCTGGTGCTTCATGTGTTCAATGAAGTCAAACTTTTCAGACTCCAGCTGGTAGATCCAGTTCCACATCTCCTGGGCCCTTTGCCTTGGACACACAAAGAAAACATTTAGAAAGGATTTCAACCTTTATTATGTATTTTAATGTTCAGGTATGGGTCTCCACAACTTAATCCATGTCTATAACTGGCTTGTGGGTCTTGTTTGAAATTCTAAAGCTGTGACTAATGTTATCTGCTGCCATGCCTGGTTATGATTGCTGAGCTATGATTGGATAATCCCTGTTCAGGGAGGGGATGTATTCAATTGGTAAAGGCCATCTTGTATGCATCCTCACTCTATGTCAATAAAAAATAGCATATAAAGCCATAAATTAATTAATTCAATCGCCTTTCAGGACATAAACACCCAGTTTAAAGCTCCTGTACAACATAATTTGTTAGCTGTGTGAAATACAGTTGGAGAAGACCCACTTGAGACCATCCTCCCTTAAATTGTCGATGCCAAGCGGCTGCCGTCTCTCCCCCAGGGTCTTCTTCTTGATCTCTCTGCCTGTTAGACGCTTGCCCCTTCTCGACTCGGCCTGGAACAGAACACACACAGTCCACAGTCTGTATCATCATCTCCTCTTCATCATCGTTACCATCGTCTCTCCTGCTCTCTGACCTTGGCCAGGAACCCTCCAAAGTTCGCTCCCATGCCAGACAGCACTTTCTTCTTCTTGGCCTCATCGTCAGCCTTCTTCTTGGCTTCCTCTTCCTCTTTTCTGTGACGTTCCTCCTGACAGATGAAGAAGGATGGAGTGATGAAGGAGCAAGAAAACCATGTTTGAAAATATGAAATTAGAGAAGCAATTGTATGACAGTATATTTAGTCAGCAAATGTGAACATTTTATGATTGGGGTAATTACTGTGGAGACTGGCTGATGTATTTGTGCATTTGTTTGTGAGTATGAGTGTCTGTGTTACCGCAATCTTGTTCTGTCTGTCCTTTTCCTTCTCAGCTCTAACCCTCTGGATCTCAGCTCTCTCTGACCGACGACGCTCCTGATGGAAAGCAGAGCCAAGAAGCAATAAAAGCCATAAAACCTCTTCATGCAATTTTACTAAAAATTAAGCAACATGTTGATCAACATATCACATTACAGAGGAAACTTTTGCATCTACTTTTTGTCTTAACTTGTTATTTAGCAACATCCTCCCTCACACTCATACTGTGCATCAGTAGTGGAAGAAGCATTCTGATCATTTACATAAATCCTGCATTTATACAGTACAGAAGTATTATTAGCTATTTAGTAAAGCAACTTTGTATGTATGCACCGTTATTTCTACCTGTGCTGTGATGATACATTCAGTAATTCATGTTCTCCTGTTGCTGGCCAGTTTTTGTTTCCACTGGATCAAGTGTTTAGTGTCCCATTCATGTTTCCACACAGATCAAGATGAAAAGCATCAGTATCTAAGTGAACTTACGATTCGCTCCATGAGACTGATAAGTTCTTCCTCATCCTTCTTCCTCTGCTCGAAGTGGACGTCAATCAGAGTATGCAGTTCGAGTAAGTCCTTCTCCATACGCTTTCTGTGGATGTCCTGATGGAACAAGCGTTTACTCTGTGATGCTAAGTTGATTAGTGTACCCCTATGAAACTGATAAACAACCAGCACTAAGAGAGCATGAAGACATGACTGAGTATGGAGTAATAAGAATGGAGATGTAGGAAGGAGCCAAGCCATTTAAAGCCCTGTAAATCAGAGGCAGCTTAAATCATCTATGATCTAAGATGAAACTTCCTAGATCATGTAAGAACTCTGGCTTGTTGGGAAAGCATTGAGGGAGGTTTTGAGATGTTCTTGGTTTTGTTTCTCAAAACTAAGAGAGAGATCAAAAACTATTCCCAACGTCTTGACTCTGAGAATGTAGAATGGAAACCTCCATGAAAGCTGCTCTACGCCTGGCTGGACCTACAAACAGCATTTCAGTCCTCTGCCTATTCAAATGCAGGAAACTGTTACACAAGAAGTGCCTAGGTTCACAAGCGGTCATTGGCTGTGAAAACGTGACATAGACTTGTGTGTCATCTCCATACCAATGAGCAAGTGGCAGACACAGAACAAAGGTGGTGCCAGTTCTGATTGCTGTAGAACACCATATTTGACCTCAGAGCAGGAAGATAACTTGTTGTGTAATTGGTAGACCACTTTGTGTTTTGCCACTCAGTCATGAGCAGAAGTAGGCAAGTAAGTGGAACAGAGGCCAATCTCTGCAAAATCAAAAAACAAAACAAACGGACCTGATCTAGATTAATTCGTGTTTCATATCTTACATCAAAATCCACCCTCTCCCCCTCAGGAATCTTTGGAGGGGCAAGTTGAGGCACCATAGGTCTGCAAAGAAAAGAGAAATGAGCAGACAACATGAACAAAAAATCTCTCAAAGAATGTTGAGGAAGTAGTGGAATCTGATATTTTTGACTGAGAAAAACAACAGCAACCAAGCATAAGAGTGAATGAACATACTTGGGTTTGGGGCGCTCCTCCTCTGTTGATGACAGATGAGGAAAAAAAGACAGTATGAGTGAATAAAAATGTTTCAATCCAACATGAAAGGCTGGTTTGAAAATGTGAAATTTGTTAAAGTTATTAATATGACTGAAAGCACAGCAAGCATGGGACTGAGAAAGGAAAAGCTTGTTTTTTATTAGTTATGATAAAAAAAAGAGCACAGACACAATGTTTTATCCTTACCAAGCCAGGGTTACACTGAACTTCTACGCTGTTAGACTTTGACCACATTTATGTGGCTATTCGTAAATGTTTTCAATAAAAAAAGGCTGTCTGGAAGGTATAGCTTTTTATTTATCTAGGAGACCAAATTACTCCAAAACATACAGCTTTCAATTGTTTTGTTTTGTTTTGTTTTTTTCCTACATGTGACCTTTGTAGGACTCATAGAGACCAGTTAGATTCAAGAGTAGATCTAATTTGAATATGTTAGGTAATTTATTTTAGGTAAAATGTTTGTTTTAGCTAACATGGTGCTGAGCTTGAGGAGAGGAGGGAGAGTTTTTTAAGGAGTTTTAACCCTGGAGGGAGCCACACGTCTACCATTTCTCACCTTCCTCCTGGGCATCTTGATCTGATGGACCACCCACATAAAGATGGAATTAAAGATGGATGGAAGGTAACAAAAAATTACATATGGAGTGACAAAGGAGTCATTAAAGACAGGTGAAAAGTACACATGAGGAGAGCAAGGGATTTGTAAAGGTACGGTGGACAGAAAAAAAGTCAAAGATATGGAAAAAGCACAAGGACATGAGGAAGGAAGAGGTGTAGCATGATCAAAAGAAATCCCAAGCTAATTTCTGATACTGCATAGGAAGCAAGCTTAAAGAAATAGTGAGACATTTTGGAAAATGCGTTTTTTGGCTTTCTTGCAGACAGTTAAATGAGAAGGTCAATACCACTCTTACACCTGCAATTAATATGAAGCTACCTTCAGCAGCTTAGTTAGCTTAGCCTAGCACAAACACTGACAACAGATGGAAACAGACAGCCTGGCTCTGTCGAAATGCCACAAAAACCCACCGACGAGCAACTTTAAAAGTCAGTACTGAACACAACTTGACAGTAGCTGGAAGCTAGTGAGCTATTTCCCCTTGTTTCCAGGCTTTGTGCTAAGCTAACCAGCTGCTAGCTGTAGCTTTACATTTATCATTAAGAGTAGTATCAATCTTCTCATCTAACTCTCAGCAACAAAGTAAAAAAAGCATATTTCCCAAAATGTTGAACTATTACTTTAAAATGATCATTTCCCATCATGCAATGAGAGCCACACCATTCCCTGGCACTAATATGTACCACCCACTGTCGCTATCGGGAAATGTAGTTTTTTGGAACATTCTGTGAACATTCATTATTACATAATGCACATATGGATAATTTTGTAAATGCAGATTGGAGTTTTACTGATACAAGTATTTCTCTGATATAGAATCATTTCATTGGTTGAGTTAAACCTCAATGGGCGTGGCCAGAGAATCACATTGTAGCCATCTGGCAAGCTTTCAGATCTCAGAGAACTTCTTGCAGAACTAAAACTCACATCTATTATGCGCATGTGTGTGATTACAAATGTCAGAATGCCTGTAAACAGAAGCTGCATAAACTCTGTGATATTCCTATTGTCTTGGATTGCTCACTTTAGGTGAATATAAACACGTCTGACTTTCTTTATCTTTAAAACCTGAATCCTGATGTTGCTCGATTGAAAGCATGAAGCTAATAAAGACAAAGCAAGGAAACATCTTACTACCTCACAAATTAAGCCTAGCTACAATACATTGGGCATGGATCATGGAAACCTTATATCTTTGTTTTAAGAGATTTAATCTGGTTTATGGAAAAGAAGTCTGTCCAAAAATAAGACCTCTGGTACTCACTGGCACCATAACACTCTCACTTAAACCTCCTGAAGCTGCATTAACTGATGGTTTGAGCTACTGGGAGCAGTAGAAGAAGCTGAAAATACAACATTGACATATCATGACCAAAAGTTAACTTTTCACATTGCTCATGGCCATTTCATCCTTTATTAACATAAAAAATGTTAGCTGCAGGTTTAGATCTTCAGAAAATATTTGATTTTGGTAGAAAACATACTAACTAAAACAGACAAGATTCTAGAAATATCACATTTGATTTCTGTTTTGGTTGTCTGTACCTTTGAAACACTGGCTGCAACAGCAGGCAATGGAAAAATAAAAGCCATCAAATGTCCACAGCAGTAACAAAGGCATCATCAACATGTCAATGGAAATATGTTCAGGTCTAACATATGATTTCATCCATACATGATACAGGTGGAAGGAAAAGACCAAAACCTTTGCACACCTGCGGTTCGACGAGTGAGTAGGAGAAGACCATGGGTCGACAAAACACAACAAAAGACTCAGTGCATCAGGTGTGTACCACAACGTTGTTAGGATTCATTTTTTTCTAATTGGAAGGACAGTGTGCGGGAGTCTTTTGTACTGTTTTGTCAACCCGTACACATGGACGTATTGTACAGGTGCAAATAAACATCTTCTTCTCTTTAATAAATGTTAAAAACATATCTAAATACAAATTGCACCTGCATCAGTTTTTTATGGTCAGCCATAAATGGTGTGTAAAGTGTGACTGATGACAGGTGTGTGGTCTTCTCACCTTGGTACTCTTGCTGCTCTGAAGGCCGAACCAGCAGTGTCAGCCAATAGGAAAGCAGGATAGAGGGACAGTTGATAGGTAAGAGTTAGTGCAGTGACAGCTCTTCTTCAGACAACAATGGAAGACATTTATCAGACATCTTATCGTGATCAAGGTCCTTTTAATCTTACTTGTTTGCTTTGCATTCTGGGAGTCTTCTTAACCTTACCTCCTCCATCCTCCTCTGGCTGCTCAGCCTCCTCCTCCTGCTCAGGCTCGGCCTCCTGCTCCTCTTCAGCCTCTGGGAGGAAGGAGAAGAGAGGCATGAATATAGATGCACATTTGATAAAAGTCCTATTGTGTTTGTGAAAGACACAAAGTGTTTGACAAATACAGACACATCCTACTGAACTCACCCTCTGCCTGCTCCCTGGAGACATGAGAGAAGCAGAATTATCAGCTAACATCACAGTTGATGCAGTCACACTGAAATAAACAAGGCGTGTCAAATGATAAGCAGTGAGGGATGCTGCTCTACTCACTCATATTCCTCTTCTACATCTGACATGGCTGCAATACAGAGAAAGGAGAGGAGAAGAGAGGCACTGAAATATTCACGTGACTCAAAATAAACATGACATAAAGCCAGTGGTTCGACTGACTGGGCAGTGTGCTTGACTGGTGGCAGAAGCGATCATATTATGAAATGCTGAACCGATTAGTCAGTTTATCAATTAGTGGGACTATTTTGACAGTCTTTTAAAACCCTGATCAAGGAAAATACCAAACATTTGCTGAATCCAGCATTTAAATCTTAAGATCTTCAATTTTTCTGGGTTTTATATGTTTGTGAATTGAATATTCCTACGATTTCGTAAAGAGATCATTTTAGCCCCACTGGCAGACTAGCTCAAGGGATGGCAGTCAGGTCAGTCTGTCAGTTGGTTGGTCCACCAGTTTGGTCTAAACTGAAATATCTCAACAACTGTTGGAGGGATTGCCAGGAAAACATTCGCAGTCCACAGAGGATGAAACCTGCTGACTCTGGTGACGCCCTGACTTTTCTTTTATCTCCACCAGCAGGAAAAAGATTTCACTTATGCAGTAAAATATGTCAGTAACCAAGTATCCATTCAAATGTAGCTTAAAATTGAACAGAATTTCAAAAAAATCAGCAAAAGAAATGGTGGATTGTTGTGTTTCCAGCCACTGCTGCTATGCAGATAGTTCAGTGCACTGAGGTGATAATTTGCAGACATTCAAGGTTTCCAGAAGATGAACGATGATGATGAAGGTGGTTATCCCCTCACTGTTCCTCAGGTGCCACCACAAGGTTGACATTTGGGCTCCACAACTGTTGAACTGGTTGCCATAAAATGTGGTCCAGACATTAATGTCTCCCTCAGAATGAAGCTAAACAGCTTGACTTTTCATCTGGTGCCATCATCAGGTCAGAATTTCAAGCTGTCCAGCACTTTGGTTTATGAGCACATACCTGCAAAACTAATGAGACTCCCCTCAGCTGGACTTAGTGTTCAGTGCTAATTAGCAAATGTTAGCGTGCTAACAGGCCATACTAACATGGTGACCATTGTAAACGTTATACCTGCTGAACAGCTGCATGTTAGCATGTGAGTACAGCCTCACAGAGCTGTTCACGTAGCCACTGGCTCACTGTCGTGTCATATGTTTGTAACGCTTAAACCCCTGTGACACCTCCTGTAACTGTAATGGATAGCTTCATTACAAAGTGAAAATATCTACCATCTACATAAAGATTTACAGCACAAAAATACTGTATGCACAGCTCATTTCAATGTTTGCTTGCCAAAGGAAGTTAGTCTTGAACTCTTAGTTCCATGGTAGGTGTGTCTGGTTTATTATAAATGATTATAAAAATGCTGCCTGGTTTAAAACACTTAAAATCAGGTGTTTTTAAATTACTGAGCAACCAGTGTGATGTATATGCAGGCTAGAAGGCCTGGCTGTTTCTAAGTACAGCATGTGAGTGAGTCATCATCGTTAAATCACAGGTGGCCGCGGTCCTTCTTCTCGTATGATTAATCACTTTGGAGATAGAAAAACACACACAAGCACGGGAGACACAAGTCCCACTGAGCTGGTTTTGGCTATAAATTGTCTCTGAGCTGCCATTGTCAGGGCATAAAACCACACACAGACAGACATACACAGTGGGTGTGTGCTGACACCTTCCTGGCAGGGGACGCTGGGAAATTGATGGAGCGTCAACAGGTGAGAATGTGACAAGGGTTAAACACAGAAAGACCAAGAGAGATAGAGTTTCTGCCACTTTCCCGTTCTTCCATCCATCCATCTCTCTCTCTCTCTCTGTCTCTGTCCACTTTTGTCCTCACTCACCCTCTACCTTCTGTCCTGGTGTCTGACAAATTAGACAGGATGATTTACTTTGAACACAATGACCAACATTCATGCTGAAAGAGAAAAAAAAAAAAAACATTTCTTCATACTGTTACTTACATTTTACATTGTAAGTACACTGAAACTTAACACCTCCATCTTAACGACTAGTTTCTAGTTTGACAGGTTCAACTAAGTCATCAGTTTGTCTGGAGGTCAAAGGTTCCCTCACTCTATTATGTGCCTAAATATATTTCTGCACTCTATTAGACATCAGCAAAAACTGCTTGTAAAAGTTGGTTAAAAAATATGATTTTATAAAAGGGTCCTCATTTCCTTCTATTATACCTCTACACACCGTCCTCCCATCTTCTCCCCTTCTATCTTTCTGTCATCAGGATGAATTTATAGTGGCCCTGTGACTGTGTGGCTGAATTTATAGAGGCGGTAAGTATTGTCGAAAGCTCTGCCTTGTCTCTCCTCTGTCTGTTGTCGTGCCCATTGCCATGCCAGACCCAGCAGCTTGGCATAACCATCAGTCCTTTCAACAGCAAATCAGCAACTCTCCAATCCTCCATATTCTGTTACTGATCCTCTCTGAGGTTGTGTTTGCACAGACAGAGAGGGATTTATAAGGCAAGCAGCTCCAGTCTTCACAGTTCTAAAAGTCAATGTCAAAATTGTTAACTTGCTCCAAATGCTCAATCTTTTTTATTTTCAAGCATTAGCATAATAAACAGAAAATTAGAACCTTAAATGAATAGTTTGACATTTTGGGAAATACACTTAATTGTTCTTTTGCAGAGAGCTGCTGCTCATATATCAAATTAAAAAGTGATGACATGTCAATCTTGAGTTCACAAATTGTTTCCGCTGTCCCCGAGTGGCCAAAACAATCAGTTATTGCCAGCTGAAAGAAAGAGGATGACCCATTAGTAGGACCTGGAAGGTGGATTTTGCTTCTTTGGACACAAAGCTAACCAGCTGCTGGTGGTAGCCTTATGTGTACTCTACAGCATGAGAGATCTGCTTATGTAATTCATACCAAAAAAACACAATAGGCTTCCCAAAATGTTGGACATTTTCTTTGAGGAGAGAGGAGAGGAGATAGATGACAGATAGATGAATGAGAGGTGCACATTTCAACACCTCTGTGGGAACAGTCAGAAACCGGCTGCTAAATGGAGGGTGGGGGGGTGGAGAAGTTGTGAGCGAACCAGGGGATTTGGGAGAGGAGTAAAGTTACAACAGCCAACCGGCTCAGGCCTTAGCAGGGTTAATTTTAGTCAAGGGCAATGTATGTGTGTGTGTGTGTGTGTGTGTGTGTGTGTGTGTGTGTGTGTGTGTGTGTGTGTGTGTGTGTGTGAAGTGAAGGAGAATGGGTGTGTCGCAATACCTCTTCAGTGTTAAAGAGAGACTATTGTAGGCTATTAATATATTTTAGAGAGGAGACGAGAAGGAACCATGTCGGTAAAATCCTTTTGAAAAAGAATCCGGCTAACTCCATTAAAGATGGGTTGCGGACATTTCTCAATAATGTCCAGTCTAACAGTGTGTTTTGGTGGACATAATTGGGTTTAAATTGTGGAATGTCTTTTTATCATTTAAGAAACAATTAGGGAAGATAGCCATAAAATTAGTTCTTTTTTGGGAGGCAAAAAGGCTCTTTAAATATGTTTGATCCCTAATTATGAATTATTTTTTCTATACTCAGCAGATGGAGGAAGTCAATCAATGAAAGGAACTTGGGATCTTTGTACCATTTTGCATCAACAATACGATACAATAGATGTGGTACTTTGGGCCCAGGGCCCTCCATTATGTTTCACTTTTAGTCCTCCAAGGGAAATGTTTGGGCATCCAACCTACAAATTAGCTACTGCTAGACAACAGCTAATGTTAGCATTCAACCACTTCCTAGCTAACATTAGGGTGTGATAGTGGTACATGCTCATACGATAGGAAAGGTGTAACATAATTCTGAAGTATCAATACACATCTTGGACACATTTATTAAAGCTTGGAAGTAAAACAAACTGGATGCAATGAAGCTAGCAGTGTAATGCTAACTGTCTTTCTGTCTCTTCACCTGACCTCAGAAATGTTCTGGCTGAGTCAATAACATCATGAGACATTACGTTCACTGGAACATGTATTTCTGTGTCAAGTTGATTCAGATAAATTCAACAAAAAAGAAGGTTCCACGTATGCTAAAAGTGAGGATTCTGTGTGCCATGAAGAGGCTGGCAAGCCTGCTTTGTTACATTTAGTTGGAATCTTGATTACATCCAGTGTTGTTTTACCCTGAAATATGGTCTGATGTCCCTCCAGACTTTCATTATCCAATGCCTTTCCAGTTGCTGATCAATTGAAATAGTGAAATGTTTATGATTTGTCAGATTTGCAACCTGGAACACAGCAGTACGACATTATCCTTTGATAACAGCACTTGTGTTTCCCACCCTCAGAGTGAGGTTGGAGGAAAATGGCCGCCGTGTCAATGTGGTCTATGTCAGGGGTGGCCAGACTTTTTCCCTTGGATGACCAAAACTGAAACATAATGGAGGGCCCTGGGCCAAATGTCTTTTGTATTGTATTTTGTTGTTTAGATGCAAAATAGTACTCAGATCCCAAGATCCCTTAACTGACCTACTTCCTGAATCACTGTGCACCATGCTCAAAACATCAGATTAGGAGAAATAATTAATTACTGATCCAACATTTTTACCTCAAAACAGATAAAATAGCATGAACAGTAATTTGGAGTTTAATTTTTGTTAATGAATTTTTCTTTTTTTTTTTTCTGAGAAACATCAACTCAAACGTCACAGCAGGCCAACTTTGGCCCATGGGCCCCACTTTGGGCAGTCCTCTATGTTATTACAGCTGTGGCAGGATGAACATGTCACTCACAAGGCAAAAAAAGAGATCAAAACAGGGAGCTTGATGTTGACCTGAACTAGCCACTGTACTTTTACTTTTGCAATTAATGGGTTGCTGATTGACTGGTGTATCTCTTGCTGGAGCATCCTTAAACAGACGAACAATGAGAAGTTTTCAAAGAACTGATAAAACTGATGCAACAAAATGCCCACTGTGATACTCCAGTGAAATGAATAGAAAACAATGGCTGACATTCATTGTAAAATTTTTGGTTATATTTCATTCTGTCATCCTATGAGAAAAAAAAAACAGAGAAGACATATTAAAGGACAGACAGAGCGACGTACCTGAAGGAAGGCGTGGTATCACCCGACACAAGAGACAGACAGATGGACAGAGACAGACAGAATGGCTATTGTACAGACAGAGGGAGATTTTTATACAGAGAGGTGGAGGGCTACTGTGTGTGGGTGTGTGTGTGTGTGCTGTCTGAATGATTATGTGTGTATGCATGCTGTGAGAATTACTGAGTGTCCCCGTATACAATACAAGAATAACTGTGAGTCTGTGTGCACAAATGTGCAGATTTGGTGAGTGTGTGTGTGTGTGCGTGTGTGTGTGTGGTCAGGGCTGGGGGCCACTGGTGGATTAAGCAGAGGCAGAAAGATGAGCACCTCGCAGGATTAGGGAGAATAGAGGGATGACCTCACTGGACAAATGGAGGGGTGCCACAGGTGGAGAGGGGGACGACAAAATGAAGAGGGAGGGTGTGACAGATGGAGGGAGAGAAAGCTGGCAGAGAAGAACTGGCATGGGGAGAGGTGAAGCAGTCTGCTAAAGGACAATGGTTATTATACTTTCATTCATTACAACTGACCCCACAAGCTGTGGCGAGTAGGTCGTGAGGACAAGAGTTAGGCACAGCACAGCACCGGTAGCTCAGACACAGCAGAGGAAGGGATGGACGACCGGAGGAAACAGGAAGTGGAACACAGAAGCACGATGTGTGTGCAGGCTAATTAGAAGAAGATGAAAGTGAAAAAAAAAGAACAGCGACAAAGATAAAGGAATGTTAAGGTACTTAATATTGCGTTACCCATGAGCCTCAGCAGCTGTTACTATAAAGATGGCAACATGTACAGCTACCACATCACAGTTCCAACATCTTCAGAAGAAAAGCTTCATGCTTTGGGCAATACACATATTTGCTTTCCTACGTGAGAGTTTGATAAAAAAGATTGACACCAATCTCACATCAATACAATCAATATGAAGCTAAAGCCAGCTAACGTAGCTTTGCACAAAGAGTGGATACAGGGGAAAAAGCCTGGCGTGGCTGTGTCCAAAGGTAACAAACTCTGTCTCCCTGCACCTCTAAAGCTCTTTAATTAACACATTTCATTTGTTTAATCCATACAGAAATCAAAGTATTAAAACTGGCAGATTAATTTTGGACAGAGCCAGGCGAGCAGTTTCTCACTTTCCAGTTGGATGACAGCATTGTATTTATCGAACAAACAAAGTTTTATTGATTTTCACACCTGAATGTCTGCCTCTTTAGCAGCTAAATGCTCCACTTTGTTCACCAGCCAGTCACTAACTTTGTCTGTTTGGTGCTGACTGGATTTATCAGAGATCTTTCCCTAAAATCAGCTGTCTGCTGCTTGATGAGAGCTGTGAGACTGAACCAGAATAGAAAGGTTGTGTGGTGTAAAGCAAAAACAATGAGCTAAAAAACACTAAAACCTCTGTAGAACTGATGGTAACTGCAATCAGGCAATATTTCCCAGTGGGTTTGTCACCTCAAGGGACCCCCTTTACATTACACTAGTTAATTTGATACCTTTTTGATACAAGTTTATTAGTGCATCTTTAATAAATGAATGTAATCTTCGAAATCTGATTTGAGATCAGTAATTAGACGATTGTTCCTGCAAAGCTTTTGGGATTTATGGTCCACTTTTTTCAATGACATCAAGGTTTCTCAACAGAATTTCTTTTTAGGTGTTGTACAACCCACAAAGTTTCATGACCATACTTTCTGAAATGCCAGCGATGGTCAATCTGAAAGCAGTATGGTCAATCTCAAGCATCTATGGAAAAAATGAACGGCATTTTTACCTCTGGACCCTCCCAGCTCCTCACTCATGAGAAACATGAGAGCAGAGCGAGCTGAACAGATGTGGGTGCTCAGCAACAGTAGGAGGAGAGAAATCAAAGAGGAGCGAGGGAGGGGAGCGTCAGGCAGAATGATGGCCAGGGAAGATCCAGAAATAGACGAGTGACTGTTTCACTCATTCCCTTTTTCCATGAAAGGGGACGTTTCAGGTTCAGTGGAAGAGCTCCAGACAGAAAGAGCCCCCACAAGGAATAATCCATCCCACATTTGAAACTGATCTGAGTTTGGTTTCAATGCATCCTGATTGGGTCTGTCCTTATGTTGTTACTATTACTACATGGGCTCAGGAACACTTCGTAAAACCTTTATCAGTGAACACAATTCACAGAAGCAAATGATTGCTTTCTCTTTCTTTTTAACTTGGGCTGCTGAAGGCTGAAAAATCTGGGTGTGGTTCATGGAGGAGAAACCCTCAACAGCTACAGTATCACTGAGATTGAACAAAGAGACTGTTGCCAAAGATATCAGAATGTTTTACTTTCTCCCATCAAAGGAAATGAAAAAATGTTCTGCTGACGGCTTAGAAATCATTAACTTGAATGATATGAAATGTAATGATGTCTGGGGGTAAATTTCCTTTTTTCCATGTTTTCTTTTTTACCCTTAGAACAATCTACTGCACTGACTGGAACCTCTGTGAGCAGACTCGTAAAGTGCTTTACTACAGTACACAGAACTCTTCACTTCTAAGTCTACCAGACAATTTAACCAATACCTGCCAACACCAAAACAACAAAAACAGGGCTGAGGATGTCAGCTCCATGGGTGTGACAGCAGATTTGCGACACACAGAAATCTATTCCTGCATGAAGAGAAACATTTGACAGACTTCTGGACTTGCAGATTTTCAAATGGCTATTTAGGTCATGAATCGAATAACACGGAGAAATCTGACTTTATAAAAAAAACTCTTTTATTATCACAGCCTCATCTTTGAACAAAAAATAAATATCTGGACATTACTTTCAGTAGTTTCATGAAGACAACACAGGCATGGTGACGGTAAGGACCTGGGAAAAAGAAAACAGGAAGTGTGTTAAGATACAGAATGTGTGTGTGTGTGTGTGTGTAGGTTTGTTAGTATATATAATTGAGTATTTTGCTGGTGTATAGTTTTTAGTGGTACTGTCTGCAGTGTGTTGGTGCTACAGTATAGGACTGTGGTGTGGAGTATACGTCTACAATACACTAATACTGTGTGTGTTTTGTACCTGAGTGCTCTTGTTGTATTGAGCCACACTGTTCTCCTGGTCAATGAGGAAGGGATGGAAGATGTCGAGATGGAAGAGCGAAGGCCGAGCCGTCAACACTAGTCGGTCCTCTCCAATGTCCAGAACCAGAGAGCGGGACGACGTCTGCACAGGAAACAAGTTCACCCAGTTGACGCTCTAATAGACTGAGCGTTTGACTATGTGCACTTCTCAGAGCTGTACTGTATAAGATGTGATGACCTTGACATGACATCACGGGATGAAGCAGCTTGTCTGACTGTAGTTTCACAGTGATTCATACGGCATGGGTTGTTCAGACTTCATCTAAACTGATTCTAAGTCAATATTTAAATTGTTTCTACAAAAGTATGTGTAGTTATCTCTGTTATTCTGGATCACAGAGGACACATTTACTTACTTTACTACTCGCCTTTGTGGTTTTTCTACCACGAAAATATTACGAGTAAGTGGGGAAACTCAGTAGGGGCACTGCAGTAATGCAATAACTGATACTCATACAGTATTAATCAATTTATGACACGTCACTTGTTAAGACTGAGCATGACTCTGTGCATCCAACAGTCTATATAACACTGAAGTTGTTGTAATTGACTGTTTTCAAGGCCCTGCCCCCTTAATTAATGTTGCTCTGCCTCTGTCAAGCTTTGATACTCACAGTAAAGTATGCCATAGACAACGCTCTGGTGACGCGCAGGCAGTCAAAGACTCTGACGACTCAGTACTTACTCTTTTAACATAGTTAAACATAGATAACTGTTGTGCCATAGCGATGCATTCATTTAACTGTAGCAGCCTGTGCCTACAATATAGAATCCACTGCTCTTTTCAGTCAGCATTTTTTGCCAAACAACTGCCAGATTGTGACGTTCGTGCGTGAGTGTAACATGTCTGGGGTGACCAATGATGGCCCGCTCTGACTAGACTAGACCTCACGTGATAATAGCAGAATAAGTGTTGTAATATTTTTTTTTTTCCAAATGAAAACGTTTTTGTTTTAAGGGTTTTACTAAAATGCTGATTTTAATCATTAAAAATAAATGTTAAGAAAATTCTCCAAGTCATTTAGGGTGGGCCAGTTGTACAAGTCCAGGCCCACCCCTAACGCCGCACCTGAACAGAAGTAAGCAGGCTTCTCATTTCTAGCTGACAGTGGTGGATTTCAAACAGTATGCTTCACTTTTACATGAGAAAATAAGATGAGAATGAGGAAAAATTTCAATGGACCAAATTTGTAGTTGATGCAGATGGTGGAAGAGAAAGAAAGAGGGTAGAAAAGAGTAAAGGGGGACAGACAAAAGTGTGTTTATGAATGTGTGTGTGTGCGCGTGTGTGTGTGTGTGTGTCTCACCACCCCAGGCAGCTTTATTTCTGCAACGAGGAACTCAGGTTCCCCAGCAGGGGGCTCCACCAGCAAAGTGAACTCTGGTCTGGTGACAGAGGGATGAAAGAAAGAAGAGGTGGGAAAGAGAGCGATGAGTGAATGATGATAAATCATTGAGGTAACACAATACAGAAAACATAAACAACACACAACGCAGGAGTGTGAAACAAAGGAAAAACTGTGGGCCAGAGAAAACAGAAATGCGTCTGACAAGTTGCTCTCACTTTACATAAGATTTACAACAGGCAGATAATAACAGGTTTACCTTCTGGCCGTAGCAGTGGAGCTCTCCCTGTGGGAAAAGGAACAGATCATCAAATCAGAAAGTCGCGCATCTAAGTCACTGGAAAATGGCCCGACTCAGTGTTTTATTGTTTTTTTTAAAGTCGGAAAATTAACGATATGTACACGTTGGCTTTAATGAACACACTCGATGAAATTCCCACAATAATAATATTAATAACGATTAAAAATGATCTAATACAGTCTTCATACTGTTGTAGACTTTTTGGACCTACACTGGAGTAAACTGCAACCAAATCAAAGCAAAGATAATTGGAGTAGAGGAGGGTTATTTTTATCAGCTGGGGCCAATTAAAGTTCATTTTACCAGCTGGAAGAAATGACAAGACAAAAGTGTTTTGTAAGGAACGTGCTTTGTACTGTATGTGTGTGTGTTCTCAATTTACTCTCACAGGAGACAGAGAAAGAGAGACCACTCTGTACTGTTTTATGAAAAGTTAGACAGTTTACTGTGACTTTGTGGCAAAACTGAGCAGAGTGAAAGATGGAATCTCGGGGTGACCTGATAGACAAATAAGAGCCCTGCAACAGGCTTTAAATGTTTTCTGTGAACCAGTCGGTGAAGACAGAGAGGCAGTCAGAGGGACGTACTGAGGCGGAAGCTCTTGAATCACCGGCCGGCTCTTCGTCCGGATGTTCTGCTCGCTAACAGAACCCAAGAACCTTCTGTTCTTCAGCACCTTCCAGTCTGCCGCAACAAAAAATAAATCTCCACAACTGATACCAACATGAAAGAAAGGTTACAGACATGCCCACACACACACACACACACACACACACAAACCAAAAAAAAAAACCACACTTACCTCTACTTAGCTCCAGATTGTATTTGTTCTCTAAACCCTCTAAAGACACCAGAATGACAAACTGCTGGAATAAAGGATCCTCCTACAAGAAACACACAGAACCCTTCACATTGTTGCACATGATAAGACGAGGACATTTGTTTTTCATGCAGCATTTATATTGAAGTCAAGGTTGTGTAACTATGGCACTGGGAGGTCCTCTGTTGGTCATGTGTGGAAAATTAGAGATCAGCAGGACACAGATGACTCAAAGGAACAGATCGTAGCAATGATCACTGTTTCATATTCCCTCAGGAAGTGCAATATAGACAAATACACTTCAAATTTTTCAATTCAGCGACTGCTACTGAAATAAATCTGAATATTTCTTTAAATGGAAGTACAATTTAACATCTTACTTGATAAGATTATGACTATGATCTATTTTGAATAATCAGAAAACTGACAACTTAAAATTGCAGTCGTGTGGTCTCAAAATGACCTTTCATTTTGTTACTGTTGCTACACGTATCAAGCTTCCCCTTCTCGCACATACGCAGTGTACAGCGATCACAGTGACGGACAAAAGCCGGATTCCCATTTCCAGTAAACTGTTGTTGATTTTGTCAGCTGGAATGATATCTGGCAGATTTTATCAGCTGAAGCTAGCTAGCCAGTGAAGCATGTACACACACACACACACACACACACACACACACACACACACACACACACACACACACACTTGTATTTTCAAGCTTCATGTTTCCTTTTAAGCATTACGAGAGGAAAGGCTTTTAGGATGAGGTCTAACTATGTACTCCATTCACCATGTGTTTAGTAAATACAATGCTATCTTGGATAACTTGTTTAGCTGAGGCTGATGTTGAATAAACTTTCTCAAGTCCAGCAGGACAGAGCTGCTAATGTTAGCCTACACTCTTAGCATCCAGACCCCCACAGCAGATAGGTTACTGTGAACAGGGCTATTTATTATATTTTGCTATGTTCATTTGTAAACCCACAAAATGTTGATCACTAATCCAATGCCAGCATTTCTCTGTGATTTTTTAAAAGAACAGCTTTAACACAGCAGATCATTTGAATGTGGCTCAGCTGTGTAAAAAAGCTTTAAAACATATTAACTCTGAAACTGTACACGTGCTTAAATATAAACCTCCTTTCTATAACACGCACGATCCCATGCAATTATAACATCTCTACCTTTTTTCTCTCACCTTTAGAACAACTACAGAATTGCACTGTTGTATAGATGAAAGCATAAGCTCACGTACACTCACACAGACACACACACACACCTGGCACTTTTGGAAGAACTCCTGGTTGATGACGACATCATATGCTGTGCAACTCTGAGAGCCTAAAACAGAGAAAGAGACTTTGGAATAAAGGCTGATTTCAGTTTCACAAACTTCCTGTTAGTGTTAGTGTTAGTGTTAGTGTTAGTGTTAGTGTTAGTGTTAGGTCCATGTCAGTATAAAATAACCTATGCAGTACAACACAGAGCTGGAATCACTGCAGCTCACAAATCCACAGTGACACTAGTTCCAATGTTTCCAAAAACAAGACGAGTACCATGTGTCATTTTATCTCTACATTGTTTGAATCAGTTAATCAACACATAAATTTGTGCATAAAATTCCTCAACGTGGCATGAAAGGTGGAAACATTACTAGTCAACATTAGACTTGCACTTGGTCCATCTTGGGAGCTTGAGCAGGATTCTTGCTTTGCTATCACTGAACCACCACTGGACTGTACAGAGCGGAGAACAGTATGCTCTAAAAAGGGCTGTTTTAATTTGGTCCAAAGCACTGGACACAAAATGTAGCTTGAAAAGGAAAGTGGAAGCTCTTGGAATTCATTGTGGCATCATGGAAAATGGGGATCTGGGGCCAAACCATCATTTTTTTAAATGCTGTGCTTCTGTAAGCACCAATCAGGACTGGAAAATAAAATATGGGAACCAACAAATATGCTGTAAAAATGGTGGTCTTCGCTGTCTGAAATGATGTGTGTGAATTCAAAACAGATTACAACATGTATCAAGATCAAATCCTCTGAATTAGTATAAACTAGTGCTGTCAGTCGATTAAAATATTTAATCGCGATTAATCTCATGAATGTCATAGTTAACTCGCGATTAATCGCTAATTAATCGCACATTTTTATCTATTCTAAATGTCCCTTGAATTATCATTTTAATACTCTTATCAACATGGAAAAGTGGATAGGCTTGCTTTGTGCAAATGTTTCTTATTGAAAACAACAACGTGTAGTGTTTTATTTCACACTAACATTCTCACTTTGAGCAGTCGTTCACATTTGAAGCAAAATCTCACACAATTTAACACTGTCAATAAACAGATGACAAAAAATAAATACTTCGTTACAAAAAAGCCCCGTCAACAACCCTTTCTAAGTGATCAAAACAGGGTGATACAAGATAAAGTTACAAAGTGCACATCACTGTAAACTAGGACTCAGCCTATAGTGCAGTTAAACCAGGCTTAAACTTTCCTTTCTTAAGTTTCCTTTGAACATACAAGCAGTCAGACTATAATGCTCTTCAATTTATTCACCAGAGGCTTATCAACCCAGCCTCTTATTTCTCTCCAGAAAGAATGAACATTACTTGGCTATGGCTGCAGTAAGCTTGCTTTTAGTTGCGGTATCCATATGCCTCTGTGGAAAGCCATCCATTGTCGCCTGGTTTTGTCAAGGAGGCGGCGGAGAATTCGCATTAGCCGTGTGTTTAGCCATCAAGTGGTATTTCAGACTGGATGTGCTACGGTGATAACTCAGTTCACACCAACAATACACACAGATAACTTTGGTCTTGTCAGTCGACCCATCTGGTAACTTTCTGAAACTAAACTTTCCATTCCGAATCTTGTTCGCATCCATTTCGGCGTTTCGCGCTTGACATCCACACAAACCGGTAGCCTACTCTTTTACAGCTAGCGAGCAGGCAAGACCAAACACAAGTGTGGGGCGTGCCTACTGTTTTGTTTCCAGTTTACAATCGGATCCTGTAGTTTTCCTAACGTTACTAGCAATGGCCACAGCTTATAAAAAACTACAAGTTCACTGGGTCACAAAGAACGTTAATTGCACAATAAAAATTAAAATTGATTTGCGTTAACGTGTTAATAATGTGATATTTTTGACAGCACTAGTATAAACCTCTAGAAATCCCCTGGCCAGGATGTGATAAAGAGATCTAAATGTGATTATGTAACATTTTGTGTTTCTAAAAGTGCTTCAGAGGCTGTAAGTTTGCAGCTTACATCTGCTAACAGGAAACAGTGCCCACAGCTTTTTTTACTTAGAAGACTTCACATTGAGATCAACTGTCTATGGACTGAACATGATCTTACACACACATGCGCCTCATTTCCCATCTTGAAATTGAGTGATGAAACTGATGGGTTCCAGCTTTTAGTCTTCCTGGGTAACCTCACAGGTCCATGATTCAGTTACAGGAAGTTCACTTGAATGAACTGGCCTGAACTCACTGTCTGCTTGTTGGATGCATAAACTCTGACATCTGTTTTGTCAAGTTCGCTTGACACGATCTGTCCAAAGCTGCAAGATGTGACCTCCTGATTAAATTAGCACGGGAAGAATACGTCAAAGCCTGCATGTTTGCAGCGGTTGGTGCACTGCCCTTTAGGAGTATTAATTCTAGAGACCACAGTAACTACAGAAGTATGTCTTTACATGGCTCAATAACCAAGAGCTTTCTTTACCAGGAGTTCAATGACATGATTGAATATTTGGCCCTGCAGGCCTAAACAAAGAAGCAAGACATGTCCTCCAGTACAAGGTCATATATTCATTACTGTCACCAACTACACCACTGCGACAGCTGCTGCTGCTGAGAGTGGCATTACTAACTGAACAAAGTTTTGCAATGATGTGGCGTTCTACTTATTACTAGCTTTGTAGAAACACCTGGGGTAGCACAGCGGTGATTTCTGGAGGTTTGTACACGTGCTTAAATATAAACCTCCTTTCTATAACACGCACGATCCCATGCAATTATAACATCTCTACCTTTTTTCTCTCACCTTTAGAACAACTACAGAATTGCAAAAAATGCAATAATGTGGCGTTCTACTTATTACTAGCTTTGTAGAAACACTTAGGCCCTGGGGGAGCACAGCGGTGATTTCTGGAGGTTTGTAGTCAATGATTCATTGTCTGTCGCTTGAGTCTGTTCTCTGACACAGACTAGGAGGTTCAGTGCAAGTTCCATTAAATAACAAAGGAATGGAGGACTATAACTGTTTATATAATTACTCTAAATAACTGAGAGGATGTTGTCCCAAACGGAATGAAGATAATATACAAACCTGCTTAATAAAAAGCATCATCTTTGGCTTTAGTTACGTACTGTTGTCTATTTCTGTGTGTGGCTCGCCGAGGCTCATGGGAACTCTGTAGCCACTGGGATCCTCTGACTGGAGCAGCTCCACCAGCTCCTCTCTGGAGAGTCCTGGTGGTGGTGGGACTGAGTTTGACTGACAGATGTTGACGAAGACCTTCTGCTTTCCTGGCTCTGAAAGAGTCTTCACACACATTCCTGGGAGGGAAGAGAGGGAGACAAAGAAAAAGACAAAGAAAAATAAAAAAACATAAAGAGAAACAAAAAGAGAAAGAGAAAAATGAAAAAAACATTCATGTGCACTGTCCACACTTGAATCAAAGATTTGATATAAGTTGTATTGCAGACCTACTTACCAGGTTGTGGTCGGATTACTTTGGAGTCTGGATTTTCAGTCTGCATCTTTCCCACCGTCTAAACAACAACCAGCAGCCTAATTTAAGTTAGGTAACGCTTTGCAGACCCACTGGCAAATTTTACACATATTCAACTAGGTGAAAAGAACTATTGTAGAGTGACATGCTTGAGTGTTGTTATATAAAGCAAAAGCCACTGCAAAAGCGCAAAAGAAAAGAAGAGGGAGTCAAGACACATGACAAAAACAAAATGGAATGCGCAAAACACGCTGATATGCCAACACAAACTAGAGAAATGGTCATCTGTGATCGAAAGGGTCGCACTACATGGAGCTTTTTGCATGCCATTTTATCTCTTGACATTTCCAGCAAACTATGCTTTCACTGAACTCAAACAAAGGACAAAAAAGCGATGCAGTAAACTCCCTGGCTGAATTTCAAACTTGCCTGACCTGAAGTATTTCATAGTCAAAGCCACGGTCATTGATGAATTGTAATTAGAAGCTTGTAATGCTTCTTTCTACTTGATAGGCTCTTTTTACACCATGCCACAGGCCCTCTGTGTTTATATGAAACTTGGTTAGGAATTCCAAATGGCTTCTGGAAAGCTACAGAGAAGACGAAAGAAAATTCAGACCTATCAAGATATTTCCCATGGTGAGGAAATGGAAACTATTTTTACACTAGCAAGCATCCCCGCACAGCCTTTAACGGTTATGTGCATCATCTTACCAAAGCTGCGTGACAAACAAGTTTCTCAACTTCAAAAAGATGGTTTTAATGTTGTGTACCATCATGAATGAAACAAACCTATTAGGTATTTTTTGCAGATCTGCAGTCTGTGCAGCATCCTCCTCTCTGACCCCAGCACAAAAAAAAAAAAAAAAAAAAAAAAAAAAAATCAAGTTTCACCCCGAGGACAGAGGCAGGATGAGCCTATTGATTCTATTGGTGTCAACTGTCCTCACCCTGCTGTCCCAGCACATGACAGCAAAGAAAACAGCACTGGCTACCACAGGGAGGTAGAACATCCTCAGCATTGTGTGCGTGTCCACACACACACACACACACACACACATATATACCTACATACATACACCTATGTACATGAGAATGGTATTGATCCTCTAACTCTTTGCAAGAAAACAAACAAGTGCATTGAATTGAATTCATTAGCATTAAATTGATCTCTTGCTTAATTCTATACACTCAAGGGTTATGGCCAGTGGCTTATGGTTGCTAATGTTTTGAAGGTTAATGCTGTGTAGCAGACATTACTATGACTATTGTCCATTTTTGCTTCTGTTACACTACGTTTGACCATTCACCATCCTGTACCTGTCACTTCAGGTCACACTGATTGCTGTGAAATAATATTTACACAATCTCATTTTAACCCAGTTAACATTAAAGCAATACTACCTCCAACAGCAGCTGTTGATAGAGCTCCTCTTGCTGCTGTAACTCCAGCTCGGAGTTGAGAAGTGAGGAATCTGTCATCATGGCTGTGGGCAGAAATCAGACAATGAATTCAACTTTCAAGTCTAAAATGTATCAATTAATAACTTGTTTTTAATTTTGAAGTAACTCCCTGTAATATGAAAGGACTGAATGTACTGCAGTTATAAACCATACATAAACACAAAATAAACCAAGAAACGAGAACAAAATCTAAGATAAAGTAACTGATTAATGTCTCATCAAACAATTACTTTGTATGATTTTAAAATAATTTAACATTGCAAATGTGAAATAACTTGCATGGAACAACTTTAAGATATGTTCAGATTAATTCTCCGATGTCATTTTCCATTCCTTCCTATAGAGGATGAGAACAAAATGACTGGCCGTCTTCTCTTAAGGTTTTAAAATCACAGGTTTATCACTCCACCATCCACAACTAGTTTAGATGAGCAGTGTTATATAATGTCATTGCAGTACTGTGCCAGAGCAGATCCCTGTGCAAGTTTTAACTGGTGAATGACAATTACATTTTAGTGACTTTTTCTGTCCGTAAGCATTTCACATTCTCCTTTGTCCAGCTCTCACTTCTCTCAGTTATACACCTTCAATCAGACAATTTACAGCCAAAGTTAGAGATGACACCTCCAAAGCCATTCGGGGTTGATGAGTCCTGTCCCATTAGAAAAGCTTCTCTACATTAGGCCAAGAAAAGCAGTTTTGTTTTATTTAAATTTCGATGTATATCCTTTGCGTCCCTCAGTATCCCATAATCCACTGCACACCATACACGAGACCATTATAAAATATCCTGGAAGGTGTCATGGAAGCATTAACTGTGTGCTGTTTCATTTGAGGAGGAGGCAAGGTGAAGGTTAAGCCTAGCCTTTAAGGTTTTAAACCTTTGAATCATAATCAAATCATGAGATTCTCCAAAATACCCAGTCTGAATGTAGGATGATGACATTATCAGTTATTTCTTATAGACTTTAACATACTCCTCCAGAGCTGTGGAACACATGACACAGGCTGTCACAGGCTGGGTGGTGCTCAGTGACAAGAAAAGCAAATAACTTTAGTCACCTACTGCTGGTCCAAAACACAACATGAAACTTCATGTTAAACAACAAAGACAGTGACTTCTACAGCCCAAACCAAGTGTCATTGTTTATTAAGGGCATGTGAAAACTACCGTAAGCTTGGACACTAGTTTTTCTGCGAATAGCTCTCTGTATGTCACGACAAATGAACAACACACTGCTGATGGAGCAGCTAGCTAGTCGGGACTGAGGAAACAAAGCACCAGGACTGACAGTCAACGTGATATTAACTGGTAACTTACCTCCTACAAGTTTAAGTTACGGAAGGGTCGTCGTCTTGGTTACTAGCCTCCTAAAATGACCCATGTTGTTTGCCGTCCACAGACGTTAGCATAGCTTTAGCTTCCTAGCGGAGCATACTAGCCGACTGGCTACGCTCATTGTTTTGTACATGTTTAAGTTCATTCTCTGTTGTGGGTACTGTGTTTTATTGTAACCTTCCTCTCAGCACACCTAAATAAAAGTGTGTTTACCTTTTCAGCCGTACCAGTTTAATGCTGTGAGATCTTCCGCAAGTGTTCAACGCAGCAACACTTCCGACACGAAACTTTCAGAATAAAAGCTTCATCTATCGGTTGTCAGCTGACAGCTTTGAACTGGGTCTTTCACTATTGCCTGATCTTAATGCAGAGAACACTGAACAGCTTTTTAAGGCTAAATAGAAAAAAAAAACAAAAAAAAGAAAAACACAACACCATGACAACATGGACATTGCTAAATAAAATGCAGCAGTGAGATTTTATTTTATTTTTTCTTGTCTTAACCCTTGATTTCTGTTGATAGCAGACCATTTTGTTGAAACAACATTTCAAAGCAGACATACACCAACTGGCTCACATAAGCAGGCTGCTGCTGTACAAGCCATACATGTCTGGTACTGTGTTGCAGAAATTAACTGCAGGATTACACTCAGATGACACAGTTATGCTAAAAATGGTTTGAAGATCTGGAGATACTAAAAGTCCTGTAAATCTTCTGAATTCCAAGTGAAATTGAGTATTATATTGTTTACATACCTCCTTTCTGTTTCTCTTCTTTGCATATGTGTTTTCAGTGTGGATATCGACTGAACTAAAGCTAAAGCCTGCTGTAAATCATTTTGTGTTTCTCTCCCATGGTCGTGTTATATCAGCCCTTCAGTGCTTGTGAATGACAGCATTGTGTGTGTGTAGTCTCACAAACAGAAAAAAAAATCTTAGGGTTATGTAGTTCATTGTCATTAGCAGCCCATTTTGCCAAATGAATACCATAAGTTGGGACCAGTCAGAATAAATTGGCAGTGGAACTTTCCTGTGTTGCCAACTCTCATGTCAGTCCAAATAATGTGCCAATTTCACATTGCAACATGATAAATTTGGACAGCTTTTCTACTGTAATGTGATGAATTCAGGCTTTTGTGTCAGTTCCTGTCTCTTCGTTTTTCAACAGAATAATTCATTCATCAACCATAAAGCTCTGCTGTGAGCCTGATGAATACCTCTGGTCTTATAATCCATCTGCATGAAGCTCCACCGCATTTCCACACACTGAGTTACAAGAGTTACAAATGTGTCTTTGTATTGAGTCATTAATTAGGCATTAGCTGTTTGCATGCAATATTGTGTTTGAATCTGTGGCTTTCCAAGAGATGAAAGTTCAATCTTTAAGACATTAAATTCCATAAAACTGATGAAATGGTAATCATATTGCATAAACTAGTTGTAAACTAGAAACAAATATGAAAATACAATTGTCTCTGTTGAAAAATTCTGAAGCGTACATTAATATACCATCTCACCACGTTGTTTTGTCCAGAAATGCAGAAAAATGAAGCCCATCTCCTGCTTGGTACATCTTAAATAATGAACACATTTACAATAAATCTGACACTGCTGAACCAGTAATTGAAATAAGTTTCACCAACTCGATTTAAAATTTCTTGAATATACAAAAGTTGGTATAAATGGTTTAATGGAAAAAAATGGGCAGAGGTTCTAATACCAATTCATTCTGATCTTCTGTGCTTTTTTTGTGTGAGAATGTTTGCTCGCAATTTATTAAATGTTATGCCTATTTTTAGGAGAGTGAAGAATGAAAGTAATTTCTATAGCATAAAACAAGGCAAACCAAATCCCTCTAAATGTTGAAGATGTGTTTTTGTTTTTTTTTTGGTCCATTTGTCTCTAAATAATAAATATTACAAGGTCCACAATATAATAGAACAGTCTGAAGTGTGTTGCTGAAACCTGAGAACGCAGCAATAATACGACAGATTTGTGCAGGTTTGCTTTATAAATAATAAAAATATTTCCATAACTTATCAGAAATCACATATTACTGTGCAATGGTTAATACGGTCTTGATCTGCACCCAGTTCTTGAATGAGTTGTGGGTGAGATAAATGTCTTTTTCCACTTTTGTTTTTGGAGTGAGTTTTTTGGCTTAAGGCGATTTCCAAAGTTCGGAGTTTTGTCCATTCAAGTGTATGGAACACACTCTGACAATCATCATCAGTATGGCTGTTCCAACACTTGTCAACCATATAATCGTAAACATCATCAGTGTCAAGGGGATTGAATGAAACAGATGTCCTCTGTTTTGACTTGCCCCTTCCCTGATCATTGACTCTGAGACTTGTGCAAGAACCACTCATATGAACAGATCACAAACGGTACAACTGTAGAGCTCAGAATCAACTGTTTTCAAGAACAGCCAGCATTTGTAGCCAGCAAATAACATTGGCAAGGATTTAGGCATGATATCTTACAGCATATAATTGAAGAATTCCTTGAGTGTCTGATACAAATCCAATTGATGTTTCTCTAACAATGTTTGCAGTTAACTGTCAACAAGACTAAGAGTCAATAGCCATGTCAGTAGGTCTGTGTGGCTGTACTTCAGCTAAAAGCTCACATCAGCACATTAATATGCATAACATTTATCATGTTCATGTTGGTTTAACATGTTAGCATGCAAACATTTGCTACTTAGCAGAAAGCATAAAGTACAGCTGAGGCTGATAGGCATGTTTCTCACGTTGTCTGCAGACTGCCCCTGTGGATTTCTTTCTACATGGCCAACCAAAAGAAGACTATAAGTGTCAGTATGCTCCAACCAAACCAAAACTAGTTATACAAACTAGATTTTTTTGAGCATACTCCCTCAGTCAGGTGGCAGAGCATTGCTGCATATCCTGTGGTCAGACACTATATGATGGCCCAGGAGACAAGGGGCACACTCCGTGGCCGCAGTGGCAGTCATTTGACAGCAGGGCACCTGCGTTGTAGCTGAGCCTTTCCTGCCAGAGACTCTCCAAACATGTGTGAGGGAGTGCCAGTACCTAGTCATAGCCATGCTGTTTATAATGCTGCCATAGCAGCATAAAGTTAGGTTAATGTTACTCTTCATCAGGTCTGAATATTGAGTGAAGCTGAATGTAATGTAGTTATCAACAGACCCATGCATTGTGTTTACTGTCACAGAAAGAAATTCATCTCTCCTTCATGTTCAATGGCATTGCTCCACTGGTGTCTGTAAAAAGTTACATTACCGAGCCAGGATAAATTAAGTTAGACACAGAGGTCTCCACTCCAAACACAGTTCAGGGCTGCAGTTCTGGTAAAGTTAAGTGCAAGAGCCACTCAAAAAAATAATGTTAATAGATTTTGTTATCTTCAGACAGTCATGGTTCCCTCTCTTTCCAGCCGTTATGCTAAGCTAAGCTAACGAGCTCCTGGTGCCATCTACATGTTTACTGTGCATATGTGACAGTGGTATCAGTCTCCTCATCTAAATCTAGGGACGCAAGCTGATGTGTATTTCCTAAAATGTCAAGCTATTGCTTTAAACTGAAACTACCAATGATACTATTGAAACCTCAACACTAGAGAATGTTAAATTATCTCTCTGGGGTGGTGTAATGTTATGGAAGCCCATAGAGGACATAATTAAAAGGATAATGCAAATTTCCCTGAGAGCATTTTAATTTTCCATTGAAAATTATGTCTAATCCTATTTTCATTTTGTTTTAATATGGTCATCCTACATCCATATAAGTATGTAACTACAGTATGTATGCATGTTCATTTTAACTTTGACCCAAATAACAGATGGTGGAATTACATTTTCATTTTCAAGTTTGCATTATCATTTTAAATAAGCCCCCTATGAGCTTCCGTAACATTTAGACACTTGTAGAGTTACTTTATGCAGTGTTATCTTCAATCACATTTGATTTATGCATTTATTTTGTAAGGATTCTTCAGGGAATTTGGGCCATTTTGGCCCCATTATATTGCCTTCATATTATTGTTTACCTTTTGAGTAAACTGTTTAATGGTTCATCATATACAATACTGTTTATACCCTGATCACACATAGTTTAAAATGTATGTTGTGGTCAAACATAATGTGATTTTCACTGCAGCACTGACCATGAATTCAAGTCAGTATTCTAACTGGACTTTTGACTCAGTCAGGCTGCTCCAAGTTCCAGGTTTTCACTGTCAGCGTGTGATGGCAAGTACTTGGAGGGTTTCAGGAAACAATAATGACCTTATGGTCACAGAAAGCATTCTATGGGCTGGACCGGCTCCAAGCCTGGAAGGCATTCATCAGTGAGACATGTTTGGGGATTGCTAAGCATTGCCATTATTCTGTTCTGTTTTGTTGAAACTCTGCTGTATATTCTGTATGTCTGATGTGTTCACACAAATATGTGATTTTACAGGACTGTGCAGAAATGTGTGGTTTCACTGCTGGAAAATCAACATGCCTGTAAATTGTACAGATGGCAATGGGTGCTAGTACTGCACATCAACTCTGGGAAAATCATCTGTACGAGCTCATGTCTCTCCTACTTCCAGTGCCTTATTTGAGTCTGATGCCCAGAAAACTTTTGGTGCTGCTCTGTTTGAGAACAGACCCACTGGAAGCAGGCAGCATAGCATGGCAAGGAGTTTCACAAGCTGATTAAGCTAAATAATAATTTCATTATGAGCAGCCCCTTTTGCTACATTACTACACACGAAACTACATGTAGCTTCAAGTAAGCATCATTTTACTGCATGTGCATGTCTCTCCCCCAGCTGCAGTGCATGCATTCATAAACTGCTTCTGACCTCTTTTTTTTATTTAAAAAAGTGCAAGAAATTGAAACAGTTCCAAATCCACACAACAGACAACATGTAAGGTAGTGTTTGACTTTTTCAGATTAAAATAATGCAAAGGCAATTAATTTGCACAGGTACAGGACACTCAAAGACAGATTTTAAATCACTTGATGTAAACTGAAGCCAGCTTAGGATAGGTGTTTGGTGAGTCCAGCTGCTCTAAACAGTATACTAACAGTTGATCAAGTGTAACATGAAAGGAGTCGCTTGTAGTGATGAACTCAAAGAAATTAGCGTCAGACTCTGCAGTACAGCTCAGCTCTCCGGAGGGTTTTAGTGTCTTTCAGCATGTTGTTTTGGTTTTAAGGGCCACATCATTAATATTTTGATTCAGTCTCATGACTCTCATCAGTGTAGCATCCAGAGACAGGCAGCTGTTTTCAGCTAAAAGCTCTGATAAACCCATTGTACACTACTTGCCCAGCACCAAGCAGCAGACATACAATGAGTGATTACCTGGTGAACATGGTGGAACACTAAGCCACTAAAGAGACAAAAATTTACATCAGGAGACCAGAGCACAGATAATAAGAGACCAAAAATTGGACCAACAATGTGTTAATAAGAAACTGTTAGCTGGCATGTTTCCTATAAGAGGTAATAAAACCTTGAATAGATGCGCATAGTGCCTTTGCGCAAACAATTTGACAATTTGGAACACAACAAATAGTGTTGTTATCTGAAAAAAGACAGTTGTTAAGTTCTGTTTGTAATTGTAAGGGGGAAATGTATGACCACCAACAAGTAACATCAGAATAGAATGGCTTTATTTGTAAGCAATGTCAGGTTTTATGCACATTTTAAAGGCATGATGTTAAGAATCTTAACATTTCTGACGTGCACTGCAGCACAGAGCAAAGGAGGGGACCTCAGCACACTGAGGTGAATGGGCCTGACGAAACACTCACTTTCACCTGGACAGGGTCAATATGTGTGCAGAATAGTTTGAAAGAAGCTACAATCATATAACAAAGTACAACACAAAGTATAACCAAGTTTAACCACTGGTATGAATGCATCACTTCACATTGTCACAAAATACATACATTTCAAAACTGCCACAGGCGTTAAATAATACAGAGACCTGGCACAGCTTAGATGTTCTGATTCCTATTCACAACATGATGCAGAAATATGCTGCCAAAATGATAAACACTCTTCCAAAGTCAACTTTGGGCTCATGGAACAATTGTGAGGGGTGATGAGTTCAACCTCAGTGGATTGCACTCAGAGTGGAAGCACATGATGACGATTCAGTCTGTTAAAAACACCATAAATACCCCAGATGACTTAGAAAAAATATATAAAAGCGAGGCATCACACTTCCTAAATGGCTGAACACATTCAATGGCTGTGAAAAAGAACAAGACGAGCAGGGCAGGACAGTAAGTCTGACAGTATTCTGAACATAATGAGGGGCAGATGGGATGTAACACAAACTGAAATGTTATTTTACCATTATTAAATACTATTTTCAGCTATCATTGTCATGAGGCTGACGTTGAAAATGTTGAGGGCAGAAAAGTTTGTAATAACATATATATTAAATATTATTTCTCCTGGCAACTCAACTGAAGATGCATTTCTGTTTCTTTGGTGGATGACCAGCATTTCAACTTTATCTTCATCATTAAAAAAAAGCGATAAACACTAGTGCTTGATTGGGTCTGATGCCCAGAGAACTTGATCAGCTGCTCTGTCCAACTGTTACAGAAAGGACACCTGGTGTCACACAGTCAGCATTTTTTTAAAACAAAAAAAAACAAAAAACAAAAAAACAAACAGAAACAAAAACTGAAAATGGCTCAGTGAGGAGAAAGCTGATTGGACTGAGTAGACAGTCATTTCTACAGCTAAACAAGCCTTGAGCATTTCTTCCTTCTCTTCTTGTGCAGTTTACGTCACCTGCACAGCCTGCCTTGGTTGAACTGGACTGAACGGGAGGGAGACGAGAGTGAGCCCCAAAGGAAGAAGCTAGTAAGTAAACACACCTTATTAATGTGGACATTAAAGCTGTAATGTTTGTTATTTATACCTGATATACAAGCCGGTTTAGAAGGTTAATGTAACACAAGAAATGGATGCACATTTACAAACTCCCTCCTCATTGAGAAATACAGACGGTCAGGTGTTACCTGTCCTGGTTGCTAATGCAAGCGTTTCCTCTATATCACATCATAACTTCTCCATGCATCAAAAACAACATAACATCAGTAGTATTATACCACACTTAACAGCGGGTGCATTTTACAAATGTTGCTGCAAACAAACAGATGTACACACCTGTGGGAATTCTGGCAGCGATGCTGTAGTTCTGATGTCATCCTATAATTACCTGTCTGTTGAATTAAAGCTCTACCAAAAGACAAACTGATAAGGCCTGTACCGTGTTCTTTCATGATTATAATATCAATTTGGGTGGCTAATACTTATTCAGGTGATTATACCCTATTGCCCTCTCTGTTGTCTGTGAAAAAAACAAACCCCCTCATTAATAGTCTTGTTTCTGGTGGGTCAGATTTGTCACAGGAGACAAATTTCTCAATATTTGATACAGACAAGGAGCTCAGTACTCTAATCTTTGACTTCATTTCCCTTTGACTTTGGTAATGCTCTAGTCCACCTTGATGAGAGACTGCAGCGTGGATGAATGAGCTGACACGCTGCAGCTCTTTCACTCTCACTCCTCTTCCTGTCTGAAGCGAAGCTTCACCTTAGAGTTCATCCTGTCTAATGTGGGCCCCTAGGTATGCAAACCACAGTCATCCAGCTCTTCAGTAGGGTCGTTAAAGTAGAGTATTGTTTCCAACAGAGTCATCTTTGCTCATATGAACTGAATGTGTGATGACGGAGTCACACTCAGGAGGCTGTATGACAGATAGAGAGAGAGAGAGAGAGAGAGAGAGAGAGAGAGAGAGATATATATAAGGGTCTATCCATTGACAAGATTGAGAGTCTATTGGCAAGCTAATGTGTTACAAGTAAAGGATAAGATAAGACAAAACTGATCCCACGCTGGGAAAATTAAGTTGTCACAGCCAGCAAGTACTGAAAATAGTAGCTGTAGTAAACTGACTGTAGTAAACTTCAGAACTGTAGTAAACTGTATTAAACTTCAGGCCCACGTTAGCGATTACTCCAGCATCTAGCAGCTACAGACGGAGATATCTTTTTTGTTTTGGAATTGCTGGATCAAACTACAGGTAAAGGTCAAAAACACTAGGCTATGCTGTGTGTGTGTCTGTGTATGAAAGTCCAGATATCACATTCTGCATTTCCAATTACCTGCATTAAATGGAAGGTCTCTACTTCATCCCCACTTCTAGATGCCAGCAGTGTGTTTGACTGAAAGAGAAGGAACATCAGTTTAGTTCAGATGAACGTGTTTCACCACAGGAACAGAAGGTTTGGACAGGTTGGTTGTATGGTCTGATCACTTAAATATGCCCATGGTCAGTCTCAAAGGTACTTAGTATTACTTAAATGTCTATAGTACTGCAACAACCCTGCAGCGGTTCAAAGTCACTCACAAAAGGTTATGACACAAGTTAAAAAAATTCAAATACAGAACAAAACAGAATTTATGCAAACGGGATGTTTTTATATTCTTTTGCTCATTTTTGCAGTTTGTGTGTATTATTGACACTTTTTCCCACCACAATGTTTGTTTTCATTTCCGTCCTTCACGACAGCCATTGTTTCACGATTAATGTGTGTCATGACAGTGTGTGAACTAGCTTGTAGAAACTTCACTTGATCATTATCAGAGGTTGGAAACATGAAGTATTAGATGAAGCATTAAGGTTCAATTTCTTTTCAAGTGTTGGTGCAGAAAAGTTAATCCATCAGATTATATAAAGGGCTCTTTTCCATTGTTAGTGAATGACACAACTTTGCAAAAAATCTGCTCTGGGTCATGATGACTCCTGTTATTGAGCCTTTAACATTCATTGTTTCATTATGAAAACTAGTACCATCCATACATACATACAACCTAAAAATGGCTGAAGTTGACCCACGATCCTTTACAATCTAGCATCCAAATCCAGTATCGCTTTTGGAAGATTTTTGGAAAAATCAGTGTCTAAAAGAATCCTGGAACCCTTAAAGACAGATTCCCTGTGATCATCAGTATGGATTTGGTGAAAATCATTCAACTTCTTTGGCACTTTTAGAACTTACTGATAGAATTCATAGACCCTTCAATAACAGTGAGCATACGGCAGGTGTGTTTTCAGACCTGTTGAGAGCATTTGATAGTGTTCACCATTCAAAAATGTATAGACATTGCTTCTGTGTATGTAGTATGCATGTATGTATATATGTTTAGAAGTGGCACAGTAACTATGGTCTTAACAGGCCACAATATGTTTCTATGGCCATTAATTAATGGTCAAATTAAACTTCATATTCATGATGAAGAAATAAAGTTTCATCAACATGTTTTTTAGGGATTCTGATTGATGATAAACTGTCTTGAAGAGTTTATTGCAGTAAGGTCATTAAATCTTTTGTGATAATGGGAAGTATTTTTGTACATAATGCATGTTTTTTGGCATTGTATTGCGGTATCATTTATCTGTATTTAACATTCTGTATTATCGTATGGGCAAGCTTTTTTTTTCCAACTTATCTCCACCAAATTTAGCTGCTGCAAAAACTGTTTATTTTTAGATTTACGTCTTTTTCCAAAGCTGTCGTACTGAGTACATCTCTCTTTTTTGAATTGCAGCTGTTGACTATTTTTGACATGAACGTTCTTCAAATCTGTAAATTTCTCTTTAAAGTCACATATCAGAAGACAAAGTTACCTTAGTTTTACATATTATTTTGTTAATGTTTCACAATTTCCATCATTCCAAGTAGAGTTTTTTTCTGTGATCAGGGAAAAGAACGCTCGACAGCAGACCTCTTCCCTGCCAGTCTGTTAATAATTCATTGAACTTAATGTGTTTTCCTTGACTGTGACCATGTTTTGGACTTGGCCCAAGACAGAGGTGGTTAAGCATCATTTCCTCATTTTATCTTTACCCCCTGTGGTTAGATCAGTCATGCTGTTCATGTTTCAGGGTAACAAGATCAGATACAGAGCAGCTTCATAAATCATCAGTTAGAATAGCATGGCTCAACTAGCATGACTAAGCAAAAGTGATTGTTGCTCATAACATCAATACTGGAGGACTACCAGGAAGACTGACTCCTACTAAGAAGAAAGAGTGGGAGCCAGGTTGAAAAGTATCTACAAGTACCTTCAACTCTGACATTGGCTGAGCTTCTGATGAGGCTCCATTCAACACACAGATTCCACTCTGAAAAGGAAATTAAAATACATTTGCAGCAAGGTGAGAAGTTAAGCCACCGGAAGCCAGCAAGATTTCCAAGGGGCATTAAGTAAATGTTTAAACAATTGAGGAGCTTCCACTGGGAAAGTGCAACATGCGCTCCAAAATGCTCTCGGGGCTACACTCCATAAGCGAGGGTCTTGAACTAGTTGTCGTCTGAACACCATTACCGTCAAGTAACAGACATGATTTTGCTCTCACTCACCGAGTCTATGCAGTCTTGTCTCCTCTGAGGGTGCAGGTACAGGTAAAGAGCCAGAGGCACGACCACATGGAGGACCACAGATATTATTAATAATATCTTCAGGGTTAAGATTTCTGGTTAAGGAGAGATCAGAGACAACTTCTGTTAATGTCAGCAAACCAATAAAACTGCTTCTACACTATGACAGTACATCATTTGACAACATGACGTCAGTTAGCAGAGAAACAGGGTCAGTACCTTAACATTACCCACCAGAGCTGGGTAATGTTAAGAGCTCCAGGCTAGTATTAGGGCACCACAAAAAACCACTTATGCAAATAACTGGACCACATATATGAAGCAATGCACATTAGTTTTAGCCCTGCTGACTTCACAAGAGCAACCTTTATATACCTGTCTAACGCTATCAAGGCAAAGATGGCTTGCCAGCTCACCTGCTGCCTTTAAAAGATCATAAATGATAAATAAAAAGAAATTTCTCTGAATCTTTTCCACATGTGACATTTGGCAAACAGCACCAGACGACCACAAAAGCGGCTCTCGTGCAGCACACAGGAAGTACTACGAGATTTAATCTCCTCTGAGTGCAGCAGTAATTCACCTTCCTCTGTCTGATCATGGTGATTCTACATAGCCAAGCTAACTATACGCTGCCACACACCAACCATATTCATATCAACTGCAAATTTGAATGAGGGGAAAAAAGGTTACCTGTGTTCTCTGCTTTATTATTGTCTATGGGGAGACAAAAAAACAATATCAGTGCACTGTAAGTACAAACTTACAGTGTAAGGCAGGGATACCAATGCTTAGTTACTTCTTTCTACATCCTGCCTGCTTTTACGACACATGCTGCCATTTGTTACATGACTTATCTTGACCAGTATGGACCATGAGGCAGTAAAAGGCAGTAAAAACGTGCTATATCTAAACATGGGTATGGGACTACAGCACTCTCGTAACATCTCCCAAATAATGCCATGACTAACAACAAGTCATTTCTGAACAAAATCCTGCTCAGCTCACATGTGCGGACTTGGAGTTTATCTCTGTTATCTCTGTAAAGTGAAAATCTTTGGTGTTTGGACTGTTGGTCAGACACATCATTCAGCAGTCTGAAGACACAGTTTTGACATTTCATAGATTGAACTCTCTGACATATTTGTATTGACTCAAATGTGTTGAGGGAAAAAGCTTACCTGTTTCATCCTTGAAATGCAATGTTTGGCCTTTGGAAAGATAAAAGAAACATTTCATTATAAATGCAAACATGCAGTGTATGACAAATTACTGTTGTACTTTATTCTGACTGATATAAATCTCATCAACCCAGGAATTTTAGTTTGTTTGTTTGAGATCCCCTCAGTATTATTCAAATATTAGCAAACAATATTAAATCTAGGGACTTCTTGGGTGGCCCTCTAGAAACAGTATGTATAGAAAGTCACAAGGAGCAAGTCTCAGTCTACTATTCCATCCACTCTTACTGCATGCTTGCATGCAGCTACAAATGTTGTTTCAACCACTGGAAAACCATGGATTCATATATGGATTCATATATACATATTTAATGCAGGACATGCACGTAGCATGCTGCTTAATGAATGGAAATGGCTTTGTGACTTGTTGGTTATCTCAAGGCGACAGAAGGGAAACATTAAAGAGCGTTATCAGTCTAACACCATGGTCACACACCACTTAATTATCATTTATTGTTTATGGTTTGATTGAATCAGTTTGCCATGGTCTGGGGTTATTTAACAAGTGAGATAGGAAAGTTGACCAGACATGCACTTCCATACCTGATAAAGAGCTATGCACAGCTGCTTCTACATGGAAAGCATCCAGGACTGTCAAATCGTGCCAAAACGGTGGTAAAATTATTGTTATGGTCGTCTGCAACTGAATGTACTTTCAGCACTAATTTAGCGCGCAAGCTAAACTCTTGATAGAAACTATGTTTGAGGTTTTCTGATATATGATTTCAATTTAAAAAAATCAGTTAACCATGAATGAGTCTTTCCAGTGGCCATATAATGTTCCATTGACATAGCTTACCATTGCCTCCGCTACCTGCACACTGTGCGACTGTTGTTGGTGATGGTGGCAGTGATGATGCCTTTAGTGGCAGTGCGGTTGTTGTTGTTGGCGTTGTTGGTGGCAACACTGTTGTTGCTGCTGTTGTTCTTTCTGGCGGTGTTGTTGTTGGTGGCAGTGTTGTTGTTGGTGGTGGTGGTGTTGTTGGTGCTGTTGTTGGTGGCGGTGTTGTCTGATCAAAAACTGCAGGCAGGCCGTCAGTCAGTCAGTCAGTCAGTAATAGCATCTTACAGTATGAGGCAGAACTAATAATGTTTGTAGACTTGGGAAAATTAAAGACAGTAGTCAAAGTTACAGGAAACTCAAAAATGCCAGGTGAGTTTTCTCCAAGTGAAGTGTTAAGTGGATATACACACGTGGTGCATGTGTAATGATAAACAGCATTGTTAGATTAAGTCATCCCGCTCTCTGTCAGTGGAAAATATGGTACACACAGGGTCAAATATAAAGCTTGTTTTGTCATTCATGGGTTGTTGAGTTACTTTGTTGTACACGATGGATAAGTTCTGTAACTGAGTGTCACGACAGCAAGCTACGCTCCATGGCTCTGTTGTTTCTGTGATCTTCATCTACATGTAAATGTAAATTGTGAAAGTTTGTTAAAGGAGGCAACAGTCTGTATAAAATCACAAGCCTATGTTTTATAAGAAATAAATTGAAATGTGTGCGAAGGCACCTCTGACATAATCAATACGAAAAATATGATAAATCCAAACCAAACAGTTCAGCTAAGAACCCCTTCCCTCCAACTTCTTGTTCAGTGCATATGTCTTTTTTTTCCTATGCAAGTACACTGAGTTCAATGTTTAAACTGGAGACAAGCTCCCTGTGTGTACACACATACTTGGCCAATAAAGCCAAATCTGATTCTGATTCTGAAATTAACAATTTTCTGGGCTCTCCTGTCGCAATGATGTCTTGAGATCGACAAGTATTTTGATCAACCATCCGTATTCATCATCGACCGTAAATATTGGCATGGTTTTTCATCTGTGTTTTAAAACCGTGAATTTAGCTGCTGAACTTTTTAAAGAGGATTCCTGGGGGTTGTGAGCATCTTAGCATGCTGGTGTAAGCATTTTGCTTGATTTTTTATTTGATGTTTTCTGTAATTTCACATGGTTTGCACATGAATACCTGCACACAGATATGGGAGAACCAAGGATCTACCTACAGGTACAATTAAAGTAACCTGAAGTGCAATCCTAAATCAAGTTTCCTGCCCCTCCATAATGCAACATTTAAAGTTGCACTGAAAATAGTATTGTCAACGTAAGCCCGAGGATGCGCTGTATATACACACATACACACGTCTACATACAATATATGCATTATGTAAATCATATGTATATATATCAGTGTGTGTGTGTATGTGTACATATATGCATGTATACACACATACACATATATATGCGTGTGTTATAAAAGACTGAAGCATCCCATTATACACTCAAGTCTTCAGACACTTTGTTATTACACTCACAGCTGAGCTCTGATGCATCCTACCTCTATCAATGGTCCTTGAGATGCTTGTATGTCAGAGTGAAAAGTCATGAAGTCCAGAAAATTGTCCGCAGACCTTTGATGTAGGATTGTGTCAAGGCACAGATCTGGGGAAGGATACAAGAATATTTCTGCAACACTGGAGGTGTTGAGGAGCATGACAGCCTCCATCTTTCTCAAATGGTTTGGAACCACCAACGGCCTCCCTAGATCTGGCCATCCAGGCAAACTGACCAATCAGGGATGAAGGACTTTGGTCAGATAGGTAACCAAGAAGCTAAAGGTCACTATGACTGAGATCCAGATCCAGAGCTCCTTTGTGAAGGACAACCATCCATGCAGCGCTCCAACAATCAGGCTTTTATGGTAGAGTGACAAGACGGAAGCCATTTCTCATGAAAAGGCACATGACAGCCAGAATGACTCTCAGACCATGAGAAGTGAAACCTATGTGGCATAATTCCTAACGGCATGTGTGGAGGAAGCCAGGCACTGAGCATCACCTCATTAATACCATGCCTGCAGTCCAACACGGTGGTGGCAGCATCGTGCTGTGGGGATGTTTTTCTGCTTCAGGCACTGTGAGACTCATCAGGATGGAGGCAAAGATGGATGCAGAAAAATACAGAGCAATCAGAGTGAAAGCCTTTTCCAGAGTGCTCAGGTTCTCAGGCTGGAGTGAAGGTTTACATTTCAACACAACAACGACCCAAAGAAAACACAGGAGTGGCTTCAGGAAAACTCTGTGAAAGTCCTGGAGTGGCCCTGCCAAAGTCTGGACCTGAACTTAACAAGGCATTTCCGGTGAACATGACCGACACTCCCCATCCTACCTGGCTGAGCTTGAACAATTCTACGAAGAAGAATGGGAGAAACTTCCAAAACAAAGGTGTGCCAAGCTTGTGGGATCATTTCTGAGAAGACTTGAGGCTGTCACTGCTGCCAAAGCTGCTTTAACAAAGTACTGAGTGAAATGTCTGAATACTTACTGTATGAAAATGGGATATTTCAGTCTTTTATTAGTCCATGTTTATTATTAAAAACTCTTTGCTTTGTCATTGTGGAGCGTTGTGTGTAGATTGATGAGAAAGACGTGAACTGAATCCATTTTAAGACGAAAACGCAACAGAATGTGTGGTTTTATATGAGACAATATTCCCCATGAAACTCATGACTTCATAATCAAACATTCAAAACAAAGATCACGCTGAAGGTTACATATGTATCCATGGTTCCCTGAGTGATCAGACTCTGTACATTTGGAATATGGAGGTGGTTTGGGAACAGCGAGCATAATTTCTGGGATGGAATGCTGATGGGACAGCATCAACATGCACCTAACACTTTAACACTTCTAAACAAAGGGTGTGACTTACCAGTGCAGGGTATTTCTGAATAGAGCTCACACGCAGTCTCTAAAAAAGAATCAATAATTCAATATCACTGACATCATGAACATATGAAAATGAGTCAATAAAAACACTTGATAGAACAGAAATGTTCTGGTGCCTGCACACACACATCTGCCTAGGCAGGCACAGTGCAGACACACACCTTTCAACATGTGCATCACAGACCACACACTCACACTCACAATGCAGCATGTGCACTCACCGTATTCACAGCCTGTGATGCAAGAAAAACAGAAAAGCAAACAGTGAGTTTTACAGTTTTAACAGCACTTCAATTATGCACTTTATGGACAGACTTTTCACAGTTCGAGTCAAATGTCTCAGTTCACTGCAGCGTGAGTATTTTAGCTCCAGCACCATCTGTAGTATCTGTATGAGTGATACCTATAGTGTGGTTGAAAGCTTTGGCTGTCAGGCACATGAAGTGATAGAAATGGACAGTCTGAGAAGTGTCCCCCTCACACTTCTCACTGATGCTCTGTACTTCGACCTGGGATGGAAAGAAATACAACAATTCATAAGCTTGGCCCTCGGAAGAGTGAGAAAGTCACAATCTAAAAAAGGAAAAACAAAGATGAAGGTGAAGAGGTGACGGAAATGGCAGTAAAACGCTGGTGCTGTTCACTCACCGTTCTTTCAAAGCACTCATACAGTATGTAACATAGCTCTCTTCCCCGCAGGCACTCTCTCTCTACAGTGCATTCCACTATGTCCTGTATTTGGAAGAGCACACTTAGTCAGATGCAACTCAGCCCAGACCTTGTTGAATACAATGCATCGACATTTGCACAGAATCTGTCCCAGGAAGTTACCTTTGAGTGCTTAGTTTTGACAATGGAGATGGTTTCTGTCAGATTTTTTGCCTTGAAAGTGGAACAGAGACATGGACAAACAGAAGATACGGACTGTCAGTCTTCATCATTATCATAATTGTTCTGTTCCTGATCATAGTGCTGCAGAAAGGTTACCAGGGGTCCATAGAGGGTTCCAAATGACTGCCAATTATTCACAGCTTCATCTAGTTTGATTGCTTCCATCATTTTACAGTGGCCACAGTTTTACTGCACAGTCTTGGCCCTTCTAACTGTTTCAGAAAATAAGAAAGTGTTCAGAAAGTGTTCTTTAAAGCAGCTGAGGTCAGCAGTGTACTGGCCATCTGGCATACTGGGACAACACACAGGAGATGGGGTTTGATTCCTGCGTGAAAGCCATATTCAGCGTTGGTCGTTCTAGGGAAGTAGTGATTTTAAGCTAAACAATGATCTTTTCCAAAACCTTTACAAGTAGTTTTGGTGCCTACATTTAGCCTTGGCTACCAACTATAAAAAAAGAAACTACAAACTAAACAACTTCAGCTGAAATGAAGCAGCTTGGGGCTGAATGCCACAGACACGCTGTGCGGAGAGGAAAGCACTGTGAGACAGGGCAACAATCCGTTGGTTTGGGTCTTTGATATATGGAAAAATATTATGCTACTTTTAAGGGTGATAGATTTTGACAACATAGCCCTGTTTCAGACAAGCCACTCTGTGTAGAATTTGTCAGACACATTTAATGTTGTTGTACTTTCTAATAAAAAACTATTCAGACATATAAAGCTCTGAAAACATAAGCTCAGAGGAAGATACATTATTGCCTTAACATTTTCATTTTGCTGGTGTCCTACAAATGCAACAATTAAACAAGTGACCACTGAATTAAAAATAAAAAACTCGTACCCATGAATTTATGTCGAAGTAGTCGTAACAGCCCTCTTTTGACAGGTTGATCTTGCTTAGGAACACCTAGCAGAAAGCAAGTCAAATATGCATCATCAGTTACACCGTACCGTAATGCACAGTCTACCAGCTGATAGTGTTTCTAAATGTAACCCTTTATTTATCCACTTACGAAGAGAAACAGGTGGGTCACGTATCTCCACGATGTCATGCTGCCACCGTGACCATCTAGACTCACACAAGAGAAGAAGGAGAAAACACAGGTGCGTTGTTGAGTCTGTCACAAACCTCATCTCAAACAGTAGCAATGACAATGGACAGGGACTGCTCATAATGAATTCAAGTAACAATAGAATCCATCAAACCACCGAGTGACTGCTCATGATCTGCGTAATGGGGCACTTTGATGGATCAGGACACTCTCATCAACAAAGAAATTATTTATCCTACGATCGAAATGGACAAATGGACCCAGGCCATGCCAAGAAATCCATTTTGTTTCACCACAAATGGGTTTTCTAAATGCCGTGGCACCACCATGAGTCACCACATTTTCACCAAAAGCACTCCAGTTGTCAAATTCATGCACACAATTCCAGCCAAACAATCTGCTTTGGTTCAGTCTGAAGTGCCTTTGGAGTTCTGCACTGCCATGTACCTGCACACATTAGAGACCTACTACAGCTCCACACCACCCTCTGGGCTTCCTGCTTGTTCCTCACTCCACACTGCATCTTAGAGGGTGTGGCTCTGAAACCAGGACACACCTGTCTTTTACTGTGGTCTTTTACTTTGAAGCCCTTCTCATAGAAGTCGTCAGTATTTGGTGCTTAAAAGAAATTGTGAAATGTAATGTACGTAAAAATTCCCAGCAGTTCAGTTTTGAGCAAATTTTAGCGGTGAATGCAGTACAAAGCTAACATGAAAGAAACAGAAAGAATTCCGAGGGCACACAAGCAGAAACCCACGTTTCCAAACTGCCACACATGTAGCCTGTTTATTACTATTCCTATTCTATTCAAACTCATTTTACTGCACAAACCAAGGAACTGACAGGATTATATTTCACTGTGACTATACCTGACATGATTACATGTCACAAACCTGATTTCTCACAAAGTTCTGTGATGAAATGTGTCCAAAATGAAACATTTTGCCAAATTTTCTTAATACATGGGCAGATTTTTACTGTAAATCCTCTGCCATATTCGCCATATCAGCCAAAAGAATTTCACAAATGTTGCTTCAGATGTGAGGGGACATACTGATTTCCAGGTTCTGGGTCACTTCTCAATCCAAATGCAGGGATGCTGAGAAGGAAGGAAGGAAGGAAAGAGGGAAGGAAAGAAGAGGCAAGAAAATAAATACCCGCAAAATAGCAAAACAAAGCTCTGGCCAGGCGGCTGGCTGGACCTGATCAAGCTGGCAGACTTAAATATAATAAGCTAACATGAGGTTTCTCCTTCTATCTCTATGTTCTCACTGGCTCTCCGGAGGAGGGCGCGCGCGCACACACACACACACACACACACACACACACACACACACACAAAAAAAACAAAAAAAAAAAAAAACCATTTCCTTCAGACATATTCCCTGGTGACTATGAGGAACTCAAGATTTGTGTCACCTGTCCCCCCTGCACACACGGCAGCACTGGCAGCTCTGCAGACTTCAGGAGACAAAGGGCGTCAGAAACATTCAGAGAGCGACTGCGCGTCGGAGCGGTCTTATCCTTCACGAATCCAGCAGCTCATGGACGGTCCCAGAAGAGTGAAAGCAGCCCGGACACACACTGAATGAGAAGCCATATGCTGGTAGGGACTAAGCATTAAAAGGTCTACCGTGCTGTGGGGTTGCTCCGGCCCTGGCATGCGCTCAGTGTCCTTGTGAAACTTTACTTTCACTTTCTACCTTTTCACACGCCTGCGCCCCCCCCTCCCCCGCCCCCCTCCCTTCACTGACACTCTGATCTCATCCCCGGAATTTCCAAACGAGGGGCCGCGTCACCACAAGCACATCAAACTGAACTGTATGGCTGGGTGATTGAATGGACCCTATGGATACTTCATCAAATTTTGTCTCACCATCCTCACTTGGAAAGAGTTAGACGTTAGAATACAGGATAACATACAGTGAGGTCAGTGATAAATGAGAAGAAGTAGCTACAACTAAATATAAATAAAAAGATACAAGAGTACACTGAAGAAAGTATAACCAAGCCGTCCTTCATCAAATGCATTTTTTTCATTCACGTAATTAGATATAATGAATCCAAATAATCTAGACTTTCTATTTTGAAGCCTTGGCTAAACCATTATTTAAAATGTGAACATATAGTTTGGCGTATCTACAATCTTCACTTTCTATGAATGCCCCCACTTTGCGTTGCCAGGGTAAGGCGCATGCACAGTCGATCCACACAGTCATGGGTTGAACAAGCCGCACGTTGCACGCATGATTTTTGACGAAGGTACTCAGTCATTTTTCTCATTTCTCAAAAATCAACAAGGAGCACACTGAAGTGTAGGTTGTTTGCAGATGACATGACATCACTCTTTTGTTGTGACGCGTACTGCAGATGGAGGGCCAGAAGTGGTTTTCTGCATAGGAAGCACTATAACACACACAGTGACGGCGTTGTTTAGGGTTGCTGAGATCGATCAAACCAAGAAACCACAAGGAACTTTTATTGAGTACCAAAAGTTGTTGTTCATAAAGGTGAAATATGCAAGAAAGTGACTGAAAAACACTGGAGTGGGTGAGTGTCTGTACTGTGGTAAATTGGATCACGTTCTGTCTGTCTGCCCCATTCGACCAGAAGGGCCGGCTCGTCAGGAGAATTGGGGATGTTGATGAGCCCAGTCTCCCAGGATTTGAAATCCCTGGGTAAACACAAGTTTCAAACATGGGCTCCTGTCTATGTGAGGGAGGAGGTTTATTCTGTCTTTGGTCCTATAGACTCGAGTGCGGAGGATAAACTGCTGTATAAAGGGTTTGCTGAGGACGCTGGCTGTCAACTCGAGGAGCTGGAGAAACCTGTCAGAGCCCATGCTATATATTACGGGGTGGAGTTGCCGTTGTCACTCTCGTTGTCTCCGATCAGCCCTCCCTCCCTTCTCCCTTCTCTCTTATGCTCCTGCTGACTGCTGACTACCACAACCTCCAGAAAGTGTTCAGCAAGGAGCGTGCGCTGTCCCTTCCTCCTCACCGACCCAATGACTGTTCCATTGACCTCCTCCCGGGTGCGCCCCTGCCCACCAGCCAGCTCTATAGCCTGTCACGTCCAGAGCAGGAGGCGATGGAGCAGTATATCAAAGACTCTCTGGCGGCTGGTATAATACAGCCCTCTTCCTCGCCTCTTGACGCGGGTTTCTTTTTTGTGGACAAAAAAGACAAAACCCTTAGGCCATGCATTGACTTCAATTTGTTTTCAACACACCCCTCGACCACTTTGAGTACCTGGTGATGCCCTTTGTGCTCACCAGCACTCCTGCAGTGTTTCAGACACTGATTAATGATGTCGTTAGGGACTTCTAAATCAGTTCGTCTTTGTGCACTTAGATGGTATACTGATTTTTTCCCGGTCTCTAGACGAACATTGCAACCATGTTCAACAGGTGCTCTCCCGCCTGCTAGAGAACTGGCTGTTTGTCAAAGCAGAGAAATATGAGTTTCATACTAGCACCATCTCTTTTCTGGGGTTTGTTATTCAGGAGGGCAGCCTGAAGGCCGATCTCGACAAGATCAGATCGGTGAAGGAGTGGCCGGTCCCGGAGACCCAAAAGGAGCTTCAGCGTTTTCTCGGATTCGCAGCCTTCTATCGTAGGTTTGTCCGGGATTGTAGTAAAATGCCATCCTATTTACAAGATAATGTATTGTATATAACCTGACAACTTTCCCTGTTCTGGGCTCACTTCTTGCCGTCTCACTCGAGACGGCAAGAAGGAGTCCGTCTGCAGGCGTAAGAATAAACTCCCAGAAACTTTGTGCTTTTTAAAACAAAATTGCCAGAACAAACTTGGCGTTGTCGGCAGGATCACCCATGAGTCCATGTTCAGGACTCAGTGCTGCAGGTTTCAAGTCCGATCAGCTGGAGTCTGGGACTCCAAAACCTCGAACCTCCCTGTCAAAACAAGTAGAGAAGTGAGGGACCTGACAAGTGGGGACCGACGCCCACTCATTGGTGTAATCCAAAGAACTTTTTCTGGCACACGACTATGTCTTTGGTGAGCAGATTCAAACACGATAAAAGGTCCTTGCCACCATGGGTGTGTTGTAATAGATGTATTAACAGGGCAGGTTTTGGAAACTGCTGTAGGATCAGAGAAGCTTCGGGTCTTGGACCCATATCAACAGGGCAGGTTTTGGAAACCACAGTCGTTTACCATCAACTATCATTTAGCTTTAGGTTTGCAGTTCAAAGAACAAAGGGGATATAATATTTTTACATAACACTCTCACTAGCAAAAATACAAAACAAAACAAAGAATAAAGAGCTTAGTAAAAATAAAAAAATGAAAAAAAAAAAAAAAACTTTCGAGAAAACTAACTAACTAAATATCCGCCCTCGATTACAATAAATACAAATAAAATCCAAGGTCCCTACAAATCCACCTGAAGAGAAGAAGAAACTAAAAAATCTAAAACAAAATTTCTTCTCTCTTCTTCTTCTCCTTTTTCTTTTCAACAATGGGTTCCAACAGCTGTAAGCATCTGAAAATGCACCTCTGATATTCTCTCCCAATATTCAGTTTACGATCACAAAGTATGGTGAACAAAATACCGACCAAATTAAAATCTCTGTTCAGGAGTGTGGGTTTCCATCTACTGGCAATTTTAGCCTACAACAATTAGAACACCTGAAAGTCCAACTAACAGCAAAGGAAAAAAATCAGTCAGGCAAAGCAAAACAGAAAAAAAGTGTTTAAAGCAAATTGATAAGCTTTTAATTGTTCTTAAATTGTTCTTTAATCTGGACTCAGCTCTGCCCAGAAGACAGCCAACACCAGCTGCAGACCCAAGAGGAGCAGCCAGCGCTCCGGGAATAATTACAGCCACGACCCAAGCCACACCACTACAGCCTGAAGAACCAATGCCTCGTCCGGCAGTGGGAAAAGAGAGACCTCCACCTTATGTTACCAAGTATTGTACACTGCACACCCCTTCCTCACGGGCGCACACAAAACACAACAAGGCACCATTTTCAATTCAACAGACTACACAGACTCCACCCCTCACTCAGACTCTGTGTTGGTTGCATCGATGGTTGAAGTAGCAGGAGGAGACGGAAACCCTCAGCTAATTTTCAGACAATGGACATACAATGACATGAAAGAATCTGCCACTTACCTCCTCTCAGTCCAGCACGGGAGAGATGAGTTTGCACCGCAACTGGACACTTTACCACTCTACCAATGAACTGCAACAACTGCTCATGGTCCAAATGGGGAATAAATGGGCAGAAGTAGCTGGAAATTCCCCATAGAAGATCAAAGACTGGTTCACCTGACATGGACAATGACGTGACTGAGCTCTTTGATAGAATCAGAACAGCTTCCCTCTAAGACTGGATATGGGAAAGATACCAGCTTGCAAACAGGGGGAAAATGAGACTGCATCTGATTATCTCAACAGACTCACAGAGGTCTACAACAAACACAGTGGCGTCCAAAGGCCAACTGCCATGGGGGGGGGGGGGGCAACCCAGTTACCCCATGGGAGGCTCACCTACGAGACCGCTTCATTAATGGCATCAAGTCAGAAATCAGTGAGATGGTTAAACGTACCTGTCTGACATGGGACTATGGCAATCTTGAGACAGCTGAAAGACATGCAATACATGCAGAGAATTTTCTGACAGAAAAGAAGAAGTGCACAGCAGGCACTTGAATACCGAAACGAAAGAAGAGGACTTTGACACGAGCCCGACGGCAGCCGAGGATGTAACAGAAACAGGGGGCAGGCCGTGGGGCACCTGGCGCTTGTATACTTGGGACATTGGGCTTAAGACTGTCCAAAAAACAAGGAAGATGACAATGGGGCTGGGGCCGATTGACTAGGGGCGGAGCAGAGGGCAGTGACAGACTCATCAGGTTATGACACAAAGGCTGAGACGGCAGATCACTCCACACAGCAGACAAGTAAAAATGCAAAACACAGCAGAAACAGACACACACAACAAGCAACAACTTATCTCACAAGCCATTCAACATCTGGAGTCTACACAAAAAACTGGAGAAGAGGTGGCTCAGATACAACACAATTCTGCTTGACATGCCTAACATCACTGTTAAAAGATGCAATGTTCTTAACCCTGCAACCTTTCTCTCTACACCAGATGATGGACAACCACATGACTGCGTGGCAGACATAACTGAAGCTTGCTCCCCCAGACCCGATCTGCAGGACACCGACTTAGAACTGTTTGTGTACAGTTCAGCCTCAAGAAACGCAGCAACCGTAAAAAACCAAGTGGGCTTTGCTATTACAACATTACATGACACAATTGTTGCACAGCCACTCCCCTCAAATTATTCTGCACAAGCAGCAGAATTGGTTGCACTGACAGATGTAGGAATTAGATGAATCACTAATCCCAGGAATCAGTCTATGAATTGTAAAAGTCTTTGTAGCCCTTTCTCACTAAGGTGAGAAAGGTTAAAAGGACATTCAGTGAGGGTGTGATTCATTGTACCTGAGGAATTTATGGTATATTATGAACCCTGGGAAACAAGATGAGTGCACTCCCCCAAATGGTCATTGTTTTTGAAAGAAAGATTTACCATTAGCAGGTACATGTGACAACTAGTCGCCCTTTTGTTGCTAAATAGTATAAAAGCCAAGACATTGTGGAGATCTAAAGAGAACACTCTGCATGAGTCTTCCCTCCATGCTGCATGTATTAAAGAGACCTGATTCATCACACCGAGCCTATAATTCTTCAGAGAATTAGCAACTCTCAATGAGCAACAAGGAGAATTTCCCTTACATAATTTGGCGATGAGGATGGGATGGACACTCTGCTGATCGACACCTGAGCCTGGACTGAAGGTCACCTGCCGGCAGGAGTCTCATACGACGCAGGGAAAGTTCTGCTCTGACAAATGGAGGACAGGATCCCGCCTGAGTCTACTCGCTCCCCGCTGAAACCTGAGGAAAATTCCTGGTACGCTGTTGTACTATCAACAACCAGAAGGATTACAAACAACAGTTGCTATGTGTGCATTCAACTTCCTCACGGGGTAGGGGCTGCAATACCTGTGACGCCATGACCACTGGACATTTCTGAGACCCTAGGTGTCATGGTAGCCTTCACCCTGGGGGTTTCCCTGCAGAACAGAACTGTGACAGACCTGACTGAGAGCACTGACATGTGCAACATCAGCATCACCAATGATGGGGGTTCAATGGCTAGATTCTGGAACATGACACAGGTGACATCAACATCAAGGAACTGTCTGTTTCACTAGGAAATGCTTCACTGAGCAAGAGCACTTCCTGGGGATATCACGGTGCAGACAGACAGTCATGGCCACCTGCGGGGCACTGTGGGGAACTGGTAACACAACCTCATGCAAACACAGAACACCATACATTGCTTCTTTGAATCTGACAGGCACTGTTAGCTTGAACCGCCCAGGCAACGACAATCCTGCACTCCTGCTACCCTCTGGTGATGGCTATAGATCACTGAGAGAGCATGTGTGGGTGTGTGGACAACATGTGTACCAGTCTCTACGTCCCGGATGGTGTGGTACCTTCTATCTTGTAAAGCTGTTGTAAAGATGTTCTCTGTTACTATCCTCCCCACATTAAGCCACTTCCACACTCACTACGCACACTATTACATACCATATAGAGTGAGATGCGACACTGACTTCCACAGTGGCAGAAAGGAGTTGGAGGATTCTTCCCCTGTTGGGGAACTGTAAACAACACCTTCAAGATCGACAACCTGACAGTGGAATTAGAAAAACTGACGGCCTTAGTGTCACCTGCTTTTTCTGCTCTGACCCCCACTGTCCAGGTCATCCGACATGTGGCACTACAGAACAAGTTGGCAATGGATATGATGTTTGCCAGCCAAGGAGGGGTCTGCCAAATTATAGGTACTGACTGCTGCACTTACATTCCAGACACTACAGACAATATGACTCATGTCGTCTCACACCTCAATGACCTGCTGCATGAAGAGTGGACCAAGGACTCTGAGAAATGGAGTGGTCCTGGCTGACTGAGGGAGGATGGACAGTGACACTGCTGAAAACACTGACTTGTTTTCCTGACAGTATTAATGGTTGTAATCTGTTGTGCTATATCTTGCATCAAAGCTGTTGGAGCCAAAATACATTTTTGGCCTTGCTATGACGTCATGTCAAATTTAACTGGTTGCTATGGTTGCTCCTGGCACCTGTCAATCTCAGTTGGTTGCTAGGGTAACTGATTTATACCTGGCAGTGATTGAAGCCAGGTGGGTACGCAATGAGTGGGGAAGCAAACAGTTTTCGACTGTGAATATGTGTTTTTGGTTTATGGACTGTGCAGATCGACATTCAACATCATTCGTTTTTTGGAAAGTTATACAAATTTTTGGCTTGATATGCAAATACATGGATTGGCATATCGAAAGAGAAAAATAACTCTGGACATTGAATTTTATGGACACGCACACGCGTCAAACTTTGGTGAAAAGCTTGTTGCCCCTCGCAGTAGAGCTGTAAGTATAGGCTCTACAAAAGCTTTAGTCACATCATTAGTCAAATCCTCTACAGGACAGTTCAGGATTAAGTTGAAAGATTATTCCTCTCTGGACTGGACTCCACCCTATGCTGTCCTTCAAGTGTGTTGACACCACTGTTTAATCTGAAATATTGCTTAGCAATTGATGATTAGACATTTTTGTGTTCAGTGATTGAGTATAGTGATTAAATATTAATATAGTAAATATTATTATATTATTATAATATATAAATATTAGTGATTTGTGAGTGTAATACGCTAAATGGGGGAATGTAATGGGATTTCTTATTATTCATCTTCTCTGTTCCTCAATCATGAACCAAATCATTTCATCATCTATTTACTCAGTTGTAAGCATTCACTACCAAAGCCAAATGATTAACTATGTCATTTGATTAGGTGTATGTATGTGTTAATCTGCTGACCATGACACCACATATGTACTCATCTATTGATTAAGGGAACATCCTGCATGATCAAAGCTGCTGACTGACCATTGTCCCACAACACATTATGATGTGCCTATTGTGCGGACATTGTTCTGATGGTAATGTCATCCTATTTACAAGATAATGTATTGTATATAACCTGACAACTTTCCCTGTTCTGGGCTCACTTCTTGAGATGGCAAGGAGGAACGACTTTGTGCTTTTTAACACAAAATTGCCAGAACAGTTGTCTGTCTGTTTCCCCTGCCTGTCTAGCTGGGTGTGTCTCTACACCTGGCCAGCTCCACCTCCACAGGTGCACACCTGATGCCCATGGTACTGATTAAGGCACAGGATAAACAGGGAGAGCTCTCTCCTACCTGTTGCTGTTGTCCTGAAATCTTGGCATTTTTGTGATTCATACAAGTGTGAGTACTTGCTACACCATCCCCTCTCCTTGTGAGTTTGCTAATTTCTTTTCATGAACTGCCTCTTTTAGTGTGCTTATGTTTTTCAGTTGCCTGACTGCCACGTCAGCGTGTGCCTTGCCTCTGACCCGTTTCAACGGAGCTCCCTTAGTTTTTCACAGCCCTCTCTTTTGGATAATATACTCAGTATTAAAGATCAGGGTCAGGTTAATGTGATGGAGGATATTAAAGATCGTGACTTGTAGCTTTACTGAAATACCATGAAACTCAGCAGATGTGTATTAAGCAATTCCTAATTATCTGATTCAGTATGATACATAGGCCAAAGTGAAACACAAGACATGGAAGGCCTTGCTGAGCCTTATTTGTAAATGGCATCCTGCTCTACAGCCTTCACAAAAACACGTTAAGTGCTACATTGAGTCATCTCAGATTTATATGTGCACTCACTTGTTGAGGATAGTTTTACACTGGAACTATGCATCACTGTTTTATGTGGATTCACCAAAACTGACGCTGCAGATCTTAGCTGTGGGTGTGATGACTCAAATGTTTTGTTAATGCTGGTTGTTGTTGTATGCTGTGCCTTTGAATGTTCATAATTAAAAGTCATTGATCAAATGCAATCATTTTAATGAAAAAAAAAAAAGTAATTAAAATGATATAAACAAAAAAATATGAGTTATTGCAATGAAAGGTATAATTTGACCTAAATCTAGGTTCAGTTAATTAGATTTATTTTACATTCTGTTAATGTAAACATTTTACTTGTGAATGATTACCCCCCTTTTTTTTAAGTTAGGTTGCTGTTAATTTTTTTTCAGTGTAATAAAAAGATAACAATGCAGTATATTTAAGAAACATTTACAATCAATTAAAACAGGATTGGACATAAAAAACCTTTGAACAGCATTGTTGCAACTGCAGTCCAAGTTGAAGGCTGTTTACAGATTATTCCATTACACATTGCTCTACAAAAGACCAAAGCAGATAAGACAGATGAAATGAGGACATGAACACAGAGGAAGAAAAGAAAAAGAAGCCAGAGATCTAGTGTGTCAGAGTTCAGTATGCAGAAAGCTCCATTGTGTGGGGCTCTAATAGCCAGATGACTCTTCGACACAGTGACCTGGGAGTAACCAGCAGGGCTCCATCCATGCAACTTAATGGTCAAGAGGGCACATACCAAGTCAACAGATCGGAAATGTAACGGAGCAAGGCAGTTTAAGGCCTTAAAAAGTAAGCAATTTAAGTTTGAAATCAAGTTGACATCTAATGAGGAGCCAATGCATGGAAGCAACCACAGGGTTAATGTGATGGTGCCTTTTTGTTCTAGTAATGAGTCGAGCTGCAGTGTTCTGTGCCAACTGAAGACGGTGGAGCGTCAATTGAGAAAAATTACATTAGACATTAACTTGAGCTGGAAAGAAACATGACTGAACAACATTTATGACTTAATCATCAAAACAGAGCTTAGCATCAAATATTGCCCCTAGATCCTTAGCAGTCAGCGTAATATTATTTCAGAGGCCATCAAAATTAGCACCATGCAATAATGCTGCACAATGACAGCATGTATAACTGAGAGTCGTCTGCATAGAAATGGTTCAAAGTTTGCTTTTGCTTGACAGTTATGTAACCAATGAATTACTTCACGGATAAACAAAGGACAAAATGCAGGTGCGCTGTCAGGTCAGAGAGTATTTTATTTCACATGACACACCATCACCACATATAAAAGGCCTTCACAAGTTCACAATTGACATTTAAATAAGTTTTAGAATGAAAAAGAAAAACATAGCAATAATAAGCACTGTTTGGAGTGTTAAGTCAGTAAACTTGGGAATATAACACAAAACTACAACACCCACAAATTCATCAAATATTTTCAAGCATCACTACTAACCAAGAGTAAAAACAGCAGTTTTTCAGATTACACAGAAATAAACATTAAAAAGTATCCCAAAATCAAAAAAGTAAGAAAAGACAGTGCTAATCTTAATATTAACCTTTAGTTCAAACAAAAAGCTAACTGTGAACCTGCTGCTAAATGCTAGCTCTGCTGCTTTTTGTGGGAGTGGACTGAGGCACATAATCGGTTTGACTGGCTGAGGCGTAAAGTGAAGAACGAATTAATGAGAATTAAATAACATCTGTATCGCATTTGATGCACTTAACAGAAGCTCTTATCCAAACTGCAACAACAACATGATCTTAAATCTACCACCGTTATTAGAAGTCTTTGTTAGAGAGACCGATTGACTCCATCGCTTCCCCTAGAACATTTGCCAAAACAAAAAGGGATATCATGTAAGTACGGAAGGCAGGAGAGGACATTAGAGAAGGAATACAAATAGTCTGACGTCTATGTGATTGGGACAATGCGATGTAACCCTGATTTCATCTTTTTGTGATTAGCTCTAAACAAAACTCATGGCAAAAATGGTTGTTGTTTTCAGTAGACTGTGGAAGTAATATAGCGCGATAAAAGGAAAAGAAAGCCAGAAATATTACCTGGCAGATTGTTCTGGACTTTCACACAGAGAAACTGTCAGAAAAGTCATGAGTGGACAGTGGCTGTGTCACAGAGTGATCAGAAAAACAGCTACTCTAGCAGTCAACAGTTTGGCAAATGATCCGCTAAATGTTGAACCTGAACCTGTCAGAAACTGAAGCCACTGTGGTCTGATGTTATAAAAATATTAAGCCAAAACTCTCTCTAAAAAGAGATCTCATAAAGATAGAGCACAGTTAGAAAACATGAGCAGAAATGTGGTGGAAGGTTATCAGAACTTTCACAAAACCAGGCACTTTATAGCCAATGCTCTGTTCAAGTCAGTGAATATGTGGAAAACAGGAATGTCTCTGAAATATATCCGTGACAGAGGAGTTAATGAGAACACGTCCTGAATGAGAACAGTAACTGAGCTGCTGTAGTACATTCTTCTTAACACACAGAGAAGAAAATTCGACAATAAATGTTACACAGCGTCCTTCAAGAATTGCATTGATTAAGAAATTGCATTGAAACTGTTTTACTGAATGAATACTTGAATTCAGGCACGAAGGCGTTTCTTAAATGCCGTAGCTTTAAAATGGGGGATTAGTGGAGGTAGGTGGCACCTTATTGATCTCCTCCACTGGCCCAGAGGTGGACTGTGTCATTTTGTACCATTTGTAAATCTGAATCTTGATCAAACAGAGAACTTCCTGCTGTCTGTCTTTGCCCTAATGAGTGTGCTTCCTTTAAAAGGAAAGCCAAAACAGGAGTCAGTTCGCTCTTTCACTTGTTCTCCTCTCAAATGTTTGAAAAAGGTTTCCAGGACAATACAAATAACTGGTTAAGTGACAGTAAGAATAATGAATACAATGTTGTATACTGTAGAGCACATATGAGCAGTCTACTTCTGACCATCACTTGAAATGCCTTTAATTCACCAGCAGTAAAACAACTGTGACTGATAAGCTGAAGCATAATAATAATGAAAGCTCCCTTTCTTCCTTCCATCCTCTCACATGGCTATAAATAAAACTTCCAGTGACATTGTAAGTTACTGCCTGATCTCAGTCAGCCTGAAAAGATATGTTACCGCTTTCACGAGCTTGTCTAATATTGAAACAGAAGTCTGAATTCATATGGAGTGACTTGGTGTTCCCGTGGCTCCATTTTGAGCACAGCACTGCTATGTAATGCTGAGAAGAGCAGGAAGCCTTCAGCTGGCACACAAGGACCTGACTCATAACCAATAACACATAAAATAACAGTTCAAAGAAATCAGGAACCACTTCCTGTTTCAATAAACTGTGTTCAAGTTCATGCTGAACCTGATAGAGAAACAGCAGGCAGCCAGCGCTGAAATGCAGTAAAGAATCTGAATACTCTGTCCTCCACTCCCTCCTCCTCCTCCTCGTGATGCTGCACAGCATGAAAGAAATACTCAATGAGCACAACGCTCTCATCACAGGTGTCTTCATCAGAGCAGTCTGAGCAGGTTAAAGACGTGCTCCGAGCATGCCAACAGTTTGCTTTAAATGTGCCCTGTGGAGTGTTTGATTAGTACCGCCAATATTTTTATAAGCAAGTCCCTGTTTTGTTTGTAGTGTGCATGCATGTGCGCCAGCATGCAGGAGGGGCAATGCACATTTTTGCTAGTACAGTCTTAGCAATCTTAACATAAAGACTCAATGCATTTTGGTGAGAAACACTAAATGCAAACATAAGTTTTGTTTGTTCACAAGAACTCCACAGGGCACCGTTAACTGTCACTACCACAACTGGTGACCAATGAGAAGGTGTACTAATTTGAGGGAAACATTCGACACATTTATTTGGAGGTGGTGTATAAAAGCTGCAGTACCATTTAGGGTGCGTTTTACCCTGATTATAAGCATTTATTTATGAACAGCAACACACTTTCTTTCATTTGACTAAGACATCAAGTAGTTAATGCTTGGTTCAGGCTTGTCCAGAGATGAGGTGATGGCTAAATGCAACCCTAAACATCAACTGGAAAGGTTTCAGAGTAGCCCTTTTTAAAGACTAGACTGGGACTTTCATCATCTTGTCCTGAACCTCCAGTCCCATTTGACACATGACGCTAAATGATAGTAAAAAAAAAAAAAAGGGGGCTATTTTGGTGGGAGGTGTCTGAATAAGTCTTTTGCTTCAGTGACGTTTATTTCTGCATCGATCTTATTGGACTTGTTGCACCTCCTTTCTCTGATTTTAAGCAATGACCTACAACATGCTCTCTGTGACCTGGAACTGCTCTCAACTGTGTCAGTTTGCTGGGCTGCACAGCATCATTTCACACTGGGGACAAACTAAAAAAACATTTCCCTTTCACTTTTATTGAGATTTAATGTCTGTAAATGCCCTCCACCTAACACCAGGGAGATTTGTCTCTCTTTCGCAGCTTCGTACTTGCTCACTAAGACTTCCTTCTTAAGTGGACGACCTCTGCTCCCTCTTTCTCAAAAATCACCCATCACTGGGGTCATATTCTCAGAGAACGTAGGGATACGACGCATTCTGCAGTCTCACATGCCATCGAGCTAAATCTCTCTGAAGTGCATGTACATGCATTAACGCTCAATAGCTGTCAAATATATCGCTGCCTGTTCACACAGAGAGGCTCCTGAACTTTGTGGTTTTTAGACGAAGGAATGCAAATCATAACATTCAGGTGAGGCGTGGCAGCGCTCTGAAGCAGGTGTGGGTGTTTTTTTAATTAATTCTTTTTTGGAGCAGGAGGTGCCACAGATCACCTGTCAAAATCCTTGCATTTTCAGTGTGCCTTGTGTCTCTGCCTGAACAGGGTCTAAAAGCTATCTCATTGCTGTGTCTTAAAATGGAGGCAGATGTAAACAAAGCCCCCCTGAATTAGGCTGAGACCTCCATTTGATTTTACTCATTACATTTTGTCCATTTAATGAATGCTTTTATGTCTTAAGCCACATAATGGTATATGCTTTTAACATTTCAATGATGGGTTCTTGACGGTTTCAGCTCAGCCTGGATGTCTTGAGGGGGACATTTCTGCCATATTCAGGCGAGCTTCTTGGCCTGAGGTTGGGCTGTGCCTTTGGCGGATGAGGAGCTTTTGGTGTCAGCAGAGAGGACAGTCATGATGTCTTGGAGTGCTTGACTTATCTGAGCTCCAAACCTGTGGGAGTCCTAGAATGGAGAAAATCAAGTATTAAAAAGGAAGGAGTTGAGACAAGCTACTGTGGTAGAGAATCAAAGGCGCAGAGAGAGAAAGAGGAAGAGTCAACAGGAAGTAGACAGAGAGGAGAAGTGGGTTAAGTACTATTGCCCTGCTAAGACTGGATTCTTGAGGCTGATAAATGTTTGAGATTTTTAAAAATTCAGTAACAATATATCAGCTGATAGTCACTTAATTTATTTAACAGAATTTTTTTAGATATCAGGTTTTTTATAATTGCCTAGAAGGACTTCCTATGAGTTTTTTTTCCCCCTTCTTTGTTGTTAAGCACATTGAGTCCTAGAAATGCGCTATACAAGACTGATTTATTATTATTATTATTCATTCATTCATTCATCTCCTACCCCGACTATCCCTTTTGGGGTTGGGGGGGGCTGGAGCCTATCCCAGCTGTCAACAGGCGAGAGGCGGGGTACACCCTGAGCCGGTCGCCAGCCGACTGCAGGGCAACACACATACAACCATTCACACTCACACCTAGGGACAATTTTAAGTCACCAATTAACCTAATGAGCATGTTTTTGGTCTGGGTGGGTTAGGGTTATAATATATATTATTATTATATTATTATTGTTGTTGTTGTTGTTGTTGTTGTTGTTGTTATCATTATCATTCTGCAGGAAACTGATATTGGTCCACATATTGACCTGTCTGATTTATTGGTCCGGCTCTATTGAGTACATTCATCAATGCAGGATTCCACAAAAAAATAAAAAAGGAAAAGGAAGTGAAAACACACAGCGAAGCACAGCGCAGTTTCTCCTGTCCGGTCATGTGCTTTGTGGTTTACGAATGAATTAGTGCTGATGTAACTCTGTCTTATGCTTGATGAGGGAGAGTGTCTGAAGAAAACCCATCAGAACTGTTATTGTGTAATAATCTGCTTGACTGCTCATTTGGAGGTTTCTGAGTGAGCAGTCAAGCAGAGTGCTTGTCCTGCATGTCCGAACAAGCAGGGTGATGCACCATGTGCAAATGTGCAGCCAGTATCATGACAAGTAACTGAAAGGCAAAGCAAAATGTTTGATACCAAACTTTCAAACATTTTCTGCTATTCAAATCATGCCAGCTGCGTTATAATTTACAAAATGGCTTTACTTACTGTATCACTGCAGGAATGTTTGGAGGACACGTGGAAGTTGATCATATCCTCACCCACAATGATGTATGAAACCCCATAACCATCATCAGCAACCTGGCATGACCACAGAGATCACACGAGATCAGTGTTAATGCCTCACGCACTGCCTACTGTACAAATATGTATTATGTATTAACAAGCATACAGTCAGCTTCTGTCCATAAAAAACATGTTCCCAGTACACTCTTGTCATTCGTTTTTGCAGTTACAACTAGAGGAAAGCGTGTGTCACTCACAGGTCCAAACCCTCCACCCAGTGATATGAAATCGGGGTGGTTCTTCAGGTCGAACAGCTCTATCTGCTGAACTGGAGTCTGACTGGTGGAGAGACGCCAAGGCTCTGACAAAACCTGGAATGTGAGTGGGAAGAGAGAGAGAGAGAGAAAGAGAGGGAGAGAGAGAGAGAGAGAAAGAAAGAGAGAGAGAGGTGAACCAGGACCAGAAAAATCCACCCTGCAGACATCTTTCATGGTGAAAGCAAGTCATAAATCATGCCATGGAACACACACCTGTCCATCAACTTTTTAACTGCTGGAGGATTTTGACTTTTCATCTCTGTTGATGATAGATTTACAACATCTATAGATGCTCTTACTGATATATGAGAGAGTCTGCAGCTAACATGTTCTTAGGTTAATCAGACTGATTCAACAAGCTGTCAGCATTTTCCTCCACGTGCTGTTGATGTTAAACTTGCATTTACACTGACTGATGACTGGATCTCCTGGTTTTACCAACAACGAGAACAAAGTCCAAAATGCACTGCAGTGCATTTCCACGACTGTCTTTTTGTTCATTAAATATTCAAGCTTCAGTTGCTGTCTAGTCTGTTTTACACTGACACACAGCTCAGAGAATCACTAAGTGAAGTTATTACCCATTTGGTTTCACTATAACTTCTAGGGAAACATGGAAAACACTTGATGATATTTCAGAGAATGAGAAAGGAAGTTGGTGAACGTGACTCAACCTAATGTGAGTTAAACTTTAATTCAGGGGTGTCTAACTCAAATACACAGTGGGCCAAAATTTAAAAAATGTTCCAAGTCGAGGGCCGGTCTGGTTCAATGTTTATTGAAAACTGATTGAAATGACCTCATTGCACATATTGAACCTGGAACTAACACAGCCTATAAAACAACATTAATCATTAAATAAATGAAAAATCGGTTGCATTCATTTCTTATGGCTTTATCTGCAGCTTTCCATAGTCATTTCAGATGAAAACATTTTCCCACAGGCCAACGACAGCCAAAAAATCATTTCCTTCAAACAAAAACCAAAAATGCCCAAAGAGTGCAAAAAGTCAACATATATTAAACCTGAGTGTGCTGCTCTCTGATACGCACTAGTCTAAGCCAGATACTTGAACGTGGAACTAACACAGCTTATAAGACTTTTTTATCTATAAACAACAACATTAAACATTAAATACAAGAAAAATCAGTTGCATTCATTTCTTCTGGCTCTTTATGCAGCTTTTCCACAGTCATTTACCTGTCATGGTGTTTCGTTTCATAGTGTCCTCTTACGTTATATTCTTTCATGACAGCCACACTGTCTCTGCACAGAAGACAAACAGCTTTGTCCTTCATATCGCGAACACACACTCTGCCTCCCACCTGCCTTGAAAAGCCCTGTTTTCAAAGTCCACCTTCCATTTAGCCATTTTTCGGGGGGAGATGGTAGCTGACAGTTGACCACAGGTAACGAGCTCCATCAGACTGCTGGTTACGAGTGGGGCAGGGACTTGCTCGTGGGCCTTTGATTGACGTGCCAATGCACTGGCAGTGCATTGTGGGACTTGTAGTACTAGTGGTGCATGCAATATACCGGCAGGCCAGCTCTAATAATAATTAGATATTATCATGCTGGCCAAAGATCATTCCATCTGGAAAACCTGCCCGCGGGCCTTGAGTTTGACATATGCTTTAATGCATTACCTTAGCCGGGAACATGATTTCTGCCTGAGCCAGTGGTGGTTGATCATCATCAAACTACCATGATTCATTCCTAGCTCGAATCAATAGTGTTTGTGTAATAAGGTCTGAGCACTATGGCTAAATAATAGAACAGAAAAAAACACTTGAGACGTGTGTTACAGTCAATCTGCAATGTTTGTCCACCGTTGCCACTTAGCATATTCTGTGTATTTCACTGTGAAAAGGCTAAAATAGCAATGTAACACTGAACCAAGCTAAAAACGTACCTCTTTGAGGAAGGGTGACTCCACCCCCAAGTATTTGGAGACCACGTACAGGCAGAAGAGGTGTCTGTCAATTCCAGCTCCAGTCATTGCCATTCGATAAAGGTTTTGGTGCCTCTCTGAAGCCAGTCGGAAAAGTCGCCTGCATTGTTCCCATGTCTGTCAACAAAGTCTCACTTTCAATGACATCCATGAAAAAGAAGCAGCTATAAATCATGTTTAATCTGTAAATTCACCAGAAATGCACCACAAAACTGAGTAAATATTAGACTGAAAATGTCTGCTGTGACAGAATGACTTTAGGCTGGAGTTTGGACTGACACTGGGGTCAGCAGGAGTCTAAAATGTTCAAGGAATCAAGGAGTTTATCAGCACCTCTCCATCCTCAAGAGCTTTGACGAAGGCAGAGCTCTCGTTGGAGCAGGATCGCACAGTCTCTGTGCGGCCCTCTCTGAACAGACGGGTCATTGATGCCTCGTAAGTCAGACAGAAACCACCTCGATCCTGGAGGAAGGAGAGAAGAGGTTTGAGAGGAAGATAAGATGACAGAGACAAAAACATGTGGTCACTGTTAAAGACACATTTGAAGATAGCAGAGTTAATAAAAACAATAAAAACTGGCCTAAGCTATCATTACTGTTCAACAATGTTACTGTTATCAAGCAGTGGATACATTAAACTTGTTACAGTCAGGGTCCATAAAGGTAGACACAGAGGTGACAGAGAGAGACATTTTCAAAGTCAGACAAACAAATTAAACATAGGAGGGAAAAAAGCTCAGTACAAATACCAGCCAAGATAGTGAGCCAGACATACAGATAAACAGGAAAGGCAAGAAAACATGACCACACAGACTGGCCCAGGATTTCCCCAGTGATAATCTCACCATCTGTCTGAATAAAAAGCCAGAATCTCAGAGCCTGAAAAGTCAATTAACGAATTATGCTGATGGTCTAAAAACAGGTGATTATGACCAAAGTCACTGTCCCGTACTTGAATCAACATTTAACTAGCTTTTCTTGTTAAACTCTGCAAATGTAAGTCAACAGAATCTTTTTGTCAACAGTTCGGCAATGGTTTGCCTCATGCGTCTCACTATCCTTCTTTATCATTACAAACACCTGAAATGAACAATTTCAACACAACTTTGTGTGGACAAAAAATGTGGCTTTGTTTTCCTGGTGAGGTTTTTCAGTTGACATCAATACAGTCTGAGCTTTGATAGCAGAACTCTTAATCTGAACTCTCAATCTTAACGCGGTTGGCATTTGCTTCGATATGCCATGGTGGTTGGTGGTGTCTGGTTTGGACAGAGGACTCGACAACACACCAAACTTATTTAAGAACCACAACAACCATACAAAATTGAAGCAGACATTCAACCAACCAGTCAGTCCATAGTCCAGTCCCAAAGTCCAGAATCTTTGGCTTATTACACTGTAACCACAGTAAGGAAACACTGTAGCAAAACCTCCACCCATTTCTGCTCTGCTGTTAGCTGGATAAGACACAAATATCTTTATACATTTGTGTGTTCCACCAGTCAGCATACAGCTCTGGATGTGCAGATGGAATAAACAATGCAGAGGACATAAGTAGGATCTGATAAGTCAGTTAAGTTGTTTCATTTTCACTGTGGCTGGCTTTCAGGGCGAGCTCATCAGCTCCAGTCAGATGTTTTTACATTCTGATTACATTTCTTGATTGAAATGCAATGCATAAAGATTACACTTCTGCAACTACACCTCTCCAACTCCTATCTGCAATGCGTGCGTTTGGTGTGTGTTACCCTGTAGTATGCCAGCTGTAAGCTGATCTGTATGAATGCATCAGGGCTGACGCGTAGCTTCTTGATACGTCCTTTTCCAAACTCTCTGAAGGGAAACACGTGGCAGTCCACATCATCTGCCAGTGCCTGGGCAACAGCCAGGGAGCTGCACACCTGAGCCTGGACCTGACAGACAAGACAGAAAGACAGACAGACAGACAGAGAAAAGAGACTTAAAATCCGCAAGTGATAATTTGACTTTTCAAGGCTGAGAACTGCTGCAAATGTTCAGCTTTGTATTGGCATAAAGCCTTATGCTTCAGGGCTGTTTTGTCAAAAGAGTTCAAGTTACCTCTCTCATAATGGACTGCAATTTGTCAAAGGTGCTTGAGACGAGCATCCTCAACCACATAAAGACATTCTAGAGTCTCATATGTGCCTGAAGTGTGACTGCCTTGGTTAATTTTTTTTGGTTTTTCCTCAACCACCAGCATGAGGTTAAAATGTGTGGTGCTGAGTGAAATGTCCGCTACTACAACTATTGGATGGATTGACATGAAATCCCCATAGGCATGTCAGCACTGTGATTGAGGGCATGTCAGAATGCTGAAATTTGATGGGAGGGGAGAAACCATATGGGTCCACAACAAATTCAAATAGCCACATTGGCAGAATCCACCCAAAAGAAATTATGGCAGGATTCCCCTTAAACACCAGTGCAGAGATGTGGACAGGACCAATGTCATTGTTTTTAGATTCAAAAGTTTTTGAATTAAGCTTTGAATATCTGTCACTATAATATATGATGCCAATTAATACATACTGAAATAAATAAATCCTCAAACAAAATTGTCAATTTAATCTTTAATGTTGATTTAGAATTCAAATGCAAATGTTATGAATGAAGCTCTGAACTATTCGCTACAGCCCTACTTGTTGAGATGAACAACAGATGATGAAGATGATGAGATGATGAAGATGAACTCTCCTCTAATCCTTCCTTTTTCAAAACACCCACATATCTTACTATTTAATTACTCCTGTGCTATTTGTGTCAGCACTTCAAAGCCAGGAGATTGAATAAGAAATGGTGTTAACCTTTGTGAGGGTGTATCAGTCACTTATTATGTCTAGTACGATGTTGTGGTATTTGTGTGAGCCTCTCTCAAATGTATAGGTGGTAATAGAAGCACGAGTCACTACTTATATAAGTAGTGTGACAAACGGCAGGCAACTTCTAGGTTGCTGTGCATGGTTGAAAAATACTGTAGCACTCATGACTCCAGGCAAAACTGGTCACAAATATGACATCTGCATCAGCTTGATCCTCATCCAAAGCCAGCTAAGGAGGCGAACATGCAAACAGATTTATGTTTTGTGCTGCACCCTGAACTCCACTTAAATACGCCCACAGAATCATGACACACACATTCACAAAGTATAGTACTTTGCTTTTTTTACTGTATGCATAGCAGTGTTTCCCCTACCATTGTACAGGCCTGGCGGCCAGTCAGGCCAAGGATGCCCCCCGCTAGGCCAAAAAAAAAAAAAAAAAAAAAAAAAAAAAAAATCAATATGCCAAAAATAAGCCACCTATCAATTCATTCATAAATCAATAATCATTTACATTCAGGAGCGCATCTGTGCAGCGCAACATGAGTCAACCTGCTTGGCTGCCTAGTAACGATGCGAGCACCGCTGCTGAGAGCGCAGGCATATTTTATGGGATGTTTAAGGTTTGTAGCTAGCCAACTATGGCGCTGCCAAAGAAAAGAAAAAATATTGTGGGCGACAGACAACTTAATATATAGAAGTTTTTCTGCCAGACTCCAGAGCCAAGGAAAATAGATGAAGGGAGAGTAACAGCTCTAAAAAAAAAAATGACGGGTGCAGGTGAGACGGAACAAAGGGGGGCAGATTGCAGTGGAGAGGGGGGCTGCTCGAGGACCATTACTGCCGCTGACACCTGTCTGACGGGTGACCCAACTCCGATTGCCAACCCCCGTCCGACAGGTAACTGCGGGCCCGGTCTGACTGGTAACCCAGTAAAAAACATACAGCTAAACACAGAACATCTGGCTGGGATCCCGAATGGCTTAATAACCATAAATACAGCCCTTGGTTGTACCATACTCCCCATGGTAAGTTTCCCATTTGTTGTTTAACTTATATTTTTATTTTGATTGAGCTTCTTTTTTTTGGTAAGCAATAAAGATTAAAATAACACAGACAATAGGCTAGTTTTCCACTAGAACCACTAAGGGGTCATTTTTCCCCAGGCATTGTCAAATGTATGTAACTCTGTTATAATAAAACAAATAAAAAACTTCTATGTTTAATGTTTGTTAAATATTTAAATTATTTATGACTGATAGAATCAATTATGTTTAGGAAATTCTCCTACCACAATGCCTTGGTGAAGTTCTTCTCAAAACTGAGAAAAATCAAGTGCAGCACAGTGCCAATGTGTAATCAAGCATGTTCCATTTGTATGCAATAAATGCACCTTATTAAGTCACCCTCTCCTTGTGATCTTGAATACAGTCTGGGTGAACAAAAATTTGAATGCAAATATAATAATTGCAGAATTGCAGACTGCTTGCTGTGCCACCTGACTTAATCCAACTGCGCCAATACACCATCCCACGCGTCTCGTCTGTTTAGGGTTTTTTCGGTGGGTGCCACCGGGCCTGAAAAAAATTCTAGGGGAAACACTGCATAGTCTGACAGGAGCATGTAGCCTAGAGTATACACACGAAAGACTTTCTCTTTTTTTATATCTTTGATAGACTGACAGATTGGCAACAGAGATGTTGAGATCAAGAGAAGAAAGCAGGGAGAGGAAATAATAAAAGAAACAGGAAGTTTAGAGAGCACCCGCTTTTCCCTCAGCTCAGTCAGTTAACCACACACACCCTGATATGCGACGTGGTAAGTCAAATGTTACACATGGAAAAATCCAGAGAAAGTGCTGGATGTGGACACACGTTCACGTGTCCTGAGTGTGATAAGGGCTGAGGGGAATGCCAATACAAACAGTACAGAGGAAGGGAGCCTATTGTTCTCGAGCGCAGACTCTCTGAGCTCACTGCTGTCAGGCCGATGTGCGCATGCGTGTGCCTGTGTCAGCAAATTAAATAATCAATTTCATTATTTATTAAATGCCAGATTCATTATTACATACAGCATACATACAGCAATAACACAACACACACAGAATTAAAGAAACATCCGATGACACATTATGTCAAACACATACCCACAGTAGAAATGTGAGTCTGAGTCCAGTCCAGTGTTTTCAGGCCCATTAGTGAACCATCTTTGATACACTCAGTCATGTAGTTTTGGACCGAGAAAGGGACTCATTCAGTCCATAAATATCTGACGAGTTAAGATCACGCCGATAATTCGATTTCTACAACATCTATATCACAACATCAACAATGTCAGCTGAGATTGTTTAGCACAATCGAACATGCAGAGGATTTTAGTTGTGTTGTAGATACACGCAGAAAAAAAGGAAATGTGACTGTATCGCACTTTTCTAACAAACTTCAGGCATTCATTTTTATATGAAATGAAAGAAGTACAGAAGTATGGATGATTACCACATAGTTCAAGTTATGCTCACGTCTCATTGGTTCTTATAGCCAGGAGAAATATCCTGAAGCAAAACCCACTTTTCTTTAACAAACTAAGACTAAAAAGACTCTTTTCCACACTAACACTGTGTGAATTTAAGTGTTATCCTAGCTCCAAAACACAGAAACACATCGTGACTATTTTAGTTCCTGTTGCATGCTTCTGTAAACAGACCGCAGTGAATAGACTTCATATCAAAGTTAAATGAGTCATATACAGGTTTCAAAGGTTTCTCTCTCCTGTTTCCTTTTCTGCTTGTCTTTTCAGCAGGTGGACATGCAGCTCAGAGTAAGTGCGTGGGGAAAATCCCTGCCTCTCCTCTCGCTGGAGTTTTCTGCACAGCTGAGCAGCTCGCGTGCTGCAGCAGCGACAGCCAGGGGACTTTCACCATTGGAAACCACCTCACAGTTCATGTTTGTGCTTTCTGTTTACTTGGTTGCATCACTGATTGATATTTAGACCCTCTCACATTCTCAATGAACTTCAAACGTTCCTCCTTTGTGAAAACAAAACAAAAAAAAAAACAGTCAAGCTGAGTTTCTTTTTCAATTGAAAAATGAAACGCTTTACTCTCTGCACAGGAAGTAGCTTAGAGCTTGCATCACTCTTTCCATCATCTGATCCAACCTTACAGCATATTTGCATTTGACTTGGCAATATTTGCACCATTTTCTCCATATTTATTTCTGTCCTTGTGCTTTTCCCTTTGTCCAGACACACTTTAACGTTTCCATCTGGGTTCAGTGACTGTGAGTGGCTGACTCTTCCTCTGTTGTGAAATCTTGCACTAAAAAAAGAAAAAAAAAATGTTCCCAACATGCCAAAAGACAATCAAACCCCTGATTTTCACCACTTGTAAAGAAAGAAAAAAGAAAAAAAGGACACTATTTTTTCATTGTTATGTTTGTCCTCTCATAACTGGTCTACTATCTTAAATTTAGGAGAAACTTGGACTGTGCTGGGAAAATGCTGCAGACCTTCCAGAATTCCAGAGTGTGATGATGGGTTATCCAGGGCTCATTTGGCCCAGACTCAAACTCCTTATCTATTTTTATAATTGCAGCTATACTAAGGGTGATACAAACTTTCCCAACTACTAAGCCATTGCAGTACTGCATAAAGACTCTTACAAGACTGAAACTGTTATGAGGCAATGAGATATGAAACATTAAGGGTACCATATAATGCTTAAAAATCAAGAACTCCTCATGTATTACCAAAAAGCTCAGTAAAAAGATCAGATTTTTAAAAATATCATGATAAAATTAAGAGCAGGGAGGGAAAAAAATGGTAAAATACAGGTTTCAGATGGCAGTGCACAAAACACAGTTTTATTTTATTTATTTATTTATTTATTTATTTTGATGCCACTGGAACTAGGATCAGGACAGATAATTGAACAGATCATTCCTGTTCTGCTACTTTAGTCCAGCTGGCTTTCTCACCTCCTGCCTGCGACAGCACAAAGAAACTTGTATGCAACTCATCTTACTTCCAGATGAGGGGCGGGACCACCACTTATTCTAATTTTGGGTGGTGCTCAGGTTGGCCAATCAGATGTGAAGCATGGCTGGTGCCACCTTGTCAGCTCCTCTGGTTCAGTCATTCATATATAGTAAAACAGTGGCAGAGGCCTCAATTACTGTGGAATGTTTGGATACAGAGCTGTATACGACAAAATCCTGTCACGAGTTACATGCGGTCCAAAATAGTTCACTGGATACAGCAAAACATTTCCAGGCTCAGGGACACATCCAGCGGTTAGATCAATGGGGCAAAAATGGCACAAACACAGTTCAGTACACGCAGTGATAAGTATGGGTACTGAGCTGATGTCACGCAGTTTCCCTTATGTGTTGCTATGTCAAATGAAAATGGAAGTGTATCATCAGTGTTTTATCTTGCTCTCACGTGTGCCAATTTTGGCTTTGTACGCTGCTTGCTTAGTCATCAGCATCCTTTGCCAGTGAGCATACGTTTTAACACTTTCTACCATCATTTCTTAATATTAACATTAAGTGTATTGATAGCGTCATATTCAGCATTACTTTAAATAATCACCTCTCAATATAATGCAGTCTGCCACCACCAACATTAGAGGCAGTTTCCTGTGTTTATTCACACGGCATGTGAAAGTTCATAAATGCTCGGTCTTCTTTGAATCAGGATGTCTGAGGACTGTGCTGGAGGAAGGAGATAAGGAGCTTCAGACTGGGCCAAATGAGTGAGTCCAAAATGAAATACTTCATGTGCAGTGAGCCAGATCTGGGAGGGACACCGCACTGCATCAAAATTACAACAGTGACGTAAAAAAGAGGTACATAGACCTACCTACTGTGTCACCTAGGCTCATCAAAGATATGGCACATGCCTCCGCTGAACATTTGGACTGGGTGCAATCTTTATGCTGGTCTACAAAGTACATTTTGAGCTGCAGGGGACTGTGGACATTATGATAATGAAATCAGAAAAACAAAGGATAAACAGAAAACAAGTCTCCTTCAGAAAGTGATTCTTCTCAATTTATCCCAGTTTAGTACTGGTACAAATACAGGACTTAGAGCACAACATGTGGATGTCGAAACATGTAAATCATCACTTGAGTGGGATGGTTTGTAACGCAGTGGACATTTCAAAGGTTGAAATGTTATGTCTGCTAACCCTTTGGTCTTATTCTGACCTTATTGTTAAAGCTGACCTAATTACAGATTTCTGCAGCTCCCAGTAGAGTATTTGTTGGCACTGCCTTCCCTGTGTGGCTACAAGGGGGGAAGGCTGAATGTCTCCAATCCTTCAATTGTTTCTTCTTTCCACTAACGCCCAGATAACCTACTAATAGCTGCTACATGTTGTCACAGACATGCACAGACACTTCAGTAGCTGTTGTACTTTGTAAATGCTGGGACTCCTAACAGAGTTTCAGGGTGATGCTCCCCTTTAAGGGCAGTTTTTTCAGAGCACAGTCCATTCAATTCATGACTACCTCCAGCTTTAACAAGAGATCTGTATACAAAGATGTTTTAATGGAGATAAATATATATAAGAAGTAAATATTAGATATTTTTTAATTATCCTTTATAATCAACATGTGTTTGGTCATCTGTGTGTGTGTCTGTGTCTGTTTCCACAGCTAATCTCACATACAACTAGACCAGCCTACTATTTTTTGTGGACATTTATGGCTGTATGCTCAAGAATTCAGTGAGTCACAATTGTTGAAAAACCTGTTCAGCTGACTGCTCTGTTTTATACTGCCATTTCAGCACTATTTGTCATTTTACGATATGTGTTACAGAGTAGCAAAAGGCATTTCTGTCAATTGATGGGGCTAAAAACTATTCTGTTGCAGGCCACATTTTGGCTGTAACAGACATATTTCAGCTTTGTTGACATGCCACTGAGGAGGCCATGGCGGGTACATCTGGTTATTTATAGACCCACCTTTCAACCTTCTCCCCACAAAACTATCACACCAACATTAGCATCATCCTACCATGTGACCACACTGCCATCTTCATATACTGTTAGTTCTCTGCAATACCAGCATATGTTAAATGCTTAGTCACAATGGTATTTTATCAGCATTAATAAAAGAATTGGAAGTCTTATCTTGTAATAATGTCAGGAAACATTAATTTCCTCTTGGTTGAGTAATCATATGTATTGTGCTGTATGTTGTTGTAGCTTAAAAACTGACATCCATAAAAACATTTACTCTCATCTTGAACCAGAGCATCAGATTAACTTCATACCCGATATGTTACGATCCACTACAGTTATAAAGCTCCAGATTTGATGGATGAGCATTAGAAAACAACTTCCTACAGTCTATTACACTTAAAGCTAGCACTAGTGAGCCAGAGACAAATCAGAACAAACAGCATTCAGTTGCCTTAACAAAAGTATCTTATTTGGTGTAATAGCAATGATTTCATGTAATAAAACAGGAAGCAGCATGTTAATAATTTCAATAATAAATCACAGTACTGTACTACTCTACTCCTCCACTTTGTGAACTGGAGCATTTAGTATTCAGTTAATAATGCTGATAACCACTACTCATGTTTCATGATTTTATTAGTCAAATAACACACTTACTTCCTTACTAGGTGACCTGTTATATCGTGAAAGCCCACGTAATCAACTAGGCTTAAAAGTAAAGGTCACAGTCCGTTGTTGACTAAATGCTGTGCCTTATTGCTGCCTAAGATTCACTGCAGCTGGACTGTGCGCTCCTCCCTTACGTCTCTAGACAGTCATTAGGCCAACAAGCCATCAGCAATCACTTTGTCAGAGAAGATTTGGTTTCTTAACTGGTTTCACAACTGGAATGTAATGACGTCAATGCTTTGTCTCACGGCTGAACTTTCACTTTTCAAATGCAATGTGAAAGCTGAACTGATCATGAACAAAATGAATTTGGTATCATATTCTGATTTTAGCTAAGGCACAACATGGGATAGTGACAATTGAAAGAATTGAAAAGACAAAAACTGTAACAACTCTTAGTCAGAGATTACTGTGTTTCTTTTTTGCCATAGCACAGCTGCGTTTGACACTTGGCAGCCAAATTCAGAAGTGGCCCACTACCAAAGCCATGCTGGCAGGGTTACATGTTAATACTGCTCTCCTGAACAAACACCATCACAGCTGCTCAAGATACAATCTGATCCCTTCACGATTTGCACATAGACATGTTTAAGGTAGACATGATCAGCATCCCATTAAGATGTGCCGCTTCCAGGTCCCTGATGCCAGTGTGCCATGCCAGTTAGCATGGCATAAATACAGTACATGAAATGGAGCCATGATACATATCATTAATCGTGTGCTTTTCCTGCTCACAGTAGACATTATGAGTGAGTTCAACAAGTCGGTATATACTCATCTAAAAAAAAAAATGTCAGTATCATTAATGTGTGAAAATGTAGGTTACCCACTTAATACCAATATCTAAAGTGATTTATAAAACAGAATGTAAAGTAATATAAGCGATAATATATTAATATATATTTTTATCTATATATATGTTTGCCATGTGAATGTATGTTGTTAACTAACCAACTGAGTCAGAGATAACAAAGTAAGTGAGGCAGAATGTTTCAACAGCTGCACAGACACAGACACAGACACAGACACACACACACACACACACACATATTGCAGGGTGTACATACCTCTGAGGGGATGTCCCAGACGAGCCTCTGGGGTAGCGGGAGTGAGCGGTCGACCTCGCCTTTAGAGTGTCCGTCCTCAGTGTAGCCCAGCTGGAAGACATCTGTGGCCAGGGTGTACTGGAGCAGGGAAGAGATATGCTTGTGTTCACATCCAAATACAATCTAATGTACAACACCCTACACACTACAATACACACTAACATTACTCTAGCCATTCATGTTTAGAGCTCTTCTTTGTTTCCTCTTTTATACTGTGGGAATCTAATTTCTAAGCTAATTTTTGCATTCCCTCTTACTCACAGAGCTCTAACAGTAGTGAAAAGCTTGGCGGCACGGATGGATGATAAAATAGCATTTATAATGTATTAGACACAGACTGTGCCGCCTGTGTCTGGCTTTCTGGTTGAGACTTATTGGAATAAAGATCAGCACAATAGCATCATGCAAATGCTATTTATTTTCCCTACTCAGATCATATTCATTCAACTTAGTTTCACTCCATATTTTCCCCTGGTCATCCACATTGCCTTCTCAGGCATGCAGTCTTTTTAATGGAGAGGTCATATGCTCTCCAACAACCCACGCTCTGTCAGTGCAATCTATTGTTTGGTGACGGCATCACAACAATATGCAGCAGGCTCGGTCCTGCTGTATAGCAGCAGCAACGTGATCTGGGTTTCTTTTTGTATCCTCTTTCTCTAAACACAGCCATTTCTCTGAAAAGGGTTCCTTGGCTCAGAGAGAGAGAGAGACAGACTGTAGTGGATAAATGCTGCTAAGCAGAAATTCACAGTTGTGGGATAAACAGAATCCCATGAACACACACACCTCCCAAAGGTGAGCCACTGTTGGCGCGTCAGCCCAGGAGTGCTCTGCATTCAGTCCACACTTCCCATTCTTGTAGATCACAATGGAAAATGATTTATCAAACCATCTGAAGGGCAAAAGAAAGGAAGAAAATGACAAGAACAGGAAGAGAAAAAGGTCAGAATCTAATAAATGAATAATGAAATTTGTACTTGAAGCATATACTCAAACCCTCATGCTGTATTTGGAAAAATGAGCAAAATGTCCTGAATAAAATCTAACACTGCTATAAACACAGAGGGGATAAGTAGTGCTTCCTGTAGGCAGAATGGAAAGTAGCTAAGGCCTTGCACATCAGCTACACTAGATTCCATCGATTATTTTTTAACGAGACTCTTGCGAGCCGCTCTGCGAGGCTGCGCTGAGGCCCAGCAGTACTTTTAACTAAATGCTAACATCAGCATGCTAGCATGCTCACAATGACACAGTGGGTTTCACCACATCTTATATCTTCCTCCCTCTTCACAACTTCATGCACTCTGCATGTCGATTGAGAAAAATAATCTTTTTCCATCATCTGGGATGGTTGTAAGAACACTTTGCAGTATAAGATAAGGTACACTGTCTGTGTACCAACAGTTTAATTCATCTTGCATTCATTTATCAAATTTGCTCCAGGCATATAAGGGGGTTGCAGATTGCTTACTGGGAACTGGGCTCGATATTGAATGATTTTTTCACAATCTTGGTTCAGTTCAGTATGAGAGAACGTTCCTCTGGTTGGGAACGATTTCTTGATGACCATCTTTCCCCTGTGTCCCCTCACCTATCATAACATTTGCCATGGAGCAGGGATTTGGCGTAGCGGTCCAAGTTTCCTGCTGGGTCGTCTCCCCTCATGCCTTGCTCTTCATCATCTAAGGTTACAAAGAAGGCTGCTCTCTCGATGGCATCCAGTGATCGCCTGTTGATGCCGGAGCTGAAGTACTGCTTCCTCATCTGAGCCCAAGGAATCCTGGGGGGGCACAGGAAACAATACATCCACAGAGATGTGTTAGCAATCACAAATGCTCAAAAAAAGAAATGTCTTTATTGCCAAAACAGCACAGGCTGCAGAAAGAATCTCAGCACGAAAAAAAATTCTGCAAGAGGAATGTCCTTTTATGATTAAGATGATGAATTCAACTCTCAGAGCATCTCAGATCAATTTTGGGTTACTTCAACAACAAACTGGATATGTGGAAGTAAAATAAACATTTTACTTAGGCCTATACATTCTCTTATTCTATTCTCTGCATCACAGTGGCTTGGAAAAGAGGCCCCACTAAGTGAAAACAGATGGAAAAGAAACCGTCTTTGAACAGTGAGCACAGAATGGGGGATGGGCTATGTCTGAGTGTTCATGTGTTAAGGAATATGAGACTGCATGATCTGCCTTGTTCAGAACATGACTTTACACAAATTGGCCATATTTGGAGTTATCAACACACCAGTGAGATCATGGTCAGTGCATACTTAACTCAAGGCTCCTTGCCATTGATACTTTTGGACAAAAACCCAGCTAAGGTCTTTTTTCACACATGTCTAGACAGCTGCGTGGCTCTAGGGATAGCAACATTTGTCTGCTGGTCGATTCACAACTTCAGTCCAGACTGAAATACCTAAACAAATACTGCATGGATTGTAAGCAGCATCATTAGGTCAAAGTTCTGATTTGTCCAAAACTTTGGTTTATGACCAAGTGCCTGCGAAACTAATGACATTCCCATCAGCTTCAGACATACTTTGTGTTTAGTGCTAATTTGCACACGTGCTTAACTATGATGGTAACCATGGTAGGGCTGTGCCGAATGGTTTGAGGCCTCATTCATAACACTGCCAGTGGAATTCCAAATCAGTATTTGAATGCTGCACAGCTTTAATTTGCATGTCTATTCACTCTGTTTAAACTCTATTTAAACATAGTTGTAGGCCTTTGAAAAACAGCATTTGGACTGCAGTCAAAAAACTGTTTGCTCTCCCACTTTCAGCACACAAAGCGAGGCACACATCTGTATTAACAGCACCATAAATTACATTTATTGAACCACAATAACAATGAAAGCTATCCCTTTTTTTAAAAAAAACTCTATCTTGAAGTAACAATTTTTCCCTCTCTCCATAGTCTACGATACACCCCACATTGCAGTGTGCTCCATTAATTTTGGCTGTGTGCTAGATGTGATCACTAAAACAGGAAACATACACCATCATCATGGCTCTCATCTTCTTCTTATTCACTGGTACGCTCGGCTTCTTGGCTTGTTTTTGGATTGTTACCAAAATCCACAGCAAAACACACAGCAGACTGTATATGGCCTGAATGGCTGAAGGTTGCTTTCTCCCATCAATCTTTGGAACATGCAGGACTGTTAAACTGAAGCGAAATGTTAAACATGAACAACCTTCACCTCCTCTTTCCCTCAAGCAGAACACACTCTCTGCCTCCAACACTACGCACTGTCATGAAGTGACGGCATAAAAAATCCAATCCTCAGGCAAAAGGTTGAATTGCTTTCTTATCTGTGCTGTCCATCTACATAAACACACTTATCGCCAATTATGCAAATGGCCGCACGCGCCACCCACCCACACCCACCCTCCCACCCACACACACACACACACACCCACCCTCCCACCCACACACACATACACACACACACACACACACACACACACACACACACACACACACATATATATTGTTCTGTGTGTGTGAAAAAAATAGGAAAGTTGATTTATTTTTGAGGGGACAGGCAAATAGATAAAATGGTGAAATTTTTGTCCATGTTTCTGTGCTTGTGAGGAAACTAGACCAGGTCCTCATAATGACAGAACAACAAACATGCATGCACACACATATACGTGTATATAGACACATATCATGAGGCTCAGCGCAGTCTGAATGCATTAGTCAAGGCAGAGTTGCCGTGTGGCATCATGTTATTTGAAGTGTAGCGCAGAAGGGAAATGAACAGGGATCACCAGGGAATTCACTGCCTCTCTNCCCTCCCACCCACCCACACACACACACACACCCACCCACCCACACACACACACCCACCCACAGCCTCATTTCCTAGTCATTATTCTCTTCGCCATAGAAACTTATCACTCATTCCCTTGATGGCTTCACCTTTCCTTTCCATCCCATGACTTTCTCCTCTCAGTTTCTTACACTGCTATCTGCCCTGTTTGTGTTATTTTCTTCTGACTTTCTTGCCTCTTTTTCTGCAGCACAATTGACATTGAAAATGTAAACACTCATTTTTCTGCGGAGTTAGATATTGCTTCTGACACCTAATCCATCACTGACTGGTTGACAAAGAAAAACATTAATTCCCTTTTTTCCAAGTGATGTCAAGAGATGTTCCCTAAAAAACTGCAACACCCAGCTGTCGCCCAGTCACAAGCTCCTACCTGTCTAGCCTTCATTCTAAACCTTTATTTAAAACAAAGCAGCCTGATGAGCACTAATGTAAAGGCATCAACAGTCGAAGCCAAATGCTTTATCATAAGATATAATGAAGACTTCAACCTTTTCTAATCTGTTTGTAAATTTTAGGGATTTTAGATATTACATTAATTTATGCTAGAGTTTGAATATACATTCTCGCGGTAAGGAGAGGGCGGCCGCGGGCACAGGTTATTATGGAGGGTTACGAGCCTAGCAGGTTAGATCTAGGAGATGTTTGTTCTCAGAGGGGAGAGAAGGAGAGGCAGAGGGCCCCGGAGGACATTAATACATTGTTCTTTGTGGTTTGGTTCTATCTTTGTTCTTACGCAGCATCGCAGGTGTTTTGGTACTACAATGGCGGAGCCTTTACAGCACATTTGGGTGTAAGCTATGCTATGCTTATTATATAAATATGTATGATCATTATGTCTTCAAATAATGGTGATGTTGCAAGAATTGTGAGCTGGAACGTCAGAGGCCTAAATCATCCAGTCAAGAGAGGGAAAATACTGGCACATTTGAAAAAGTTAAATGCAGATATCATTTATCTACAGGAGACACACATTAAAAATATGGTCAAACAAAAACTATGCATGGGTGGGGGATCACAAGTATTTCAATCAAATTTCGGGGCAAGAGCCAGAGGAGTAGCCGTTATTATTACGAAAAACATATCATTTGACCACAGATGCACGATCGGCGATCCCAATGGTAGATTCTTAATTGTATCAGGAATACTCAATGGTATTCCAGTAACCTTGATAAATATTTATGGTCCAAACTTTGATGATCCATCATTTTTTCAAACAGTTTTGAATAGGATTCCAGATGTGGGTGACACAAACATTATAATGGGGGGCGATTTCAACTGTATAATTGATGCCTCTTTAGACAAACAGTCGCAGAAGGTATCGGTAAATAATAAATCCAGTGAGGTCCTAAAAAACATAATGCACAGTCTAAACCTTGTTGATATTTGGAGGCTGCGTAATCCCGCCACCAGGGCATATTCTTTTTTTTCCCCCAGTACATAATTTCTACTCGAGGATCGACTTCATGTTGTTAGACTCAAAATTGATTCCCAATGTTGTAACCTCGCATTACCATAATATTTTGGTAAGTGACCATGCTCCAGTGTCCCTTGATATCAGATTTAAACACTGTAAGAGCGCTCATACCTGGAGATTTGATAACACCATCTTAAAAAATAAAAGCTTCTTGAAATATATGTCAGAAAGGTTGACAGAAATTATAGCTACAAATGACACAGGAGATGTTGATTACTCAACATTATGGGAGGCTATCAAGGCAGTGCTCAGAGGCAACGTCATTTCTTATATGGCAAATAGGAAAAAACAGGCAAAAAAAAGATTAGTTGAACTGGACGAGTCTATCACTGAGTTAGAAAATTCATACCGAGTCTCATCAGACCCCAACACCCTGAATTCAATAATCTCTCTGAGACAAGAATATAATACAATTCTAGGTCAATAAGCAGTTAAATAGAATCAAACAGATGCAATTCAAGATAGGTGACAAACCCCAGAATTTACTAGCACGTCAACTGAGGCACATTCAAGCTTCGCAGGCTATACACAGAATAAGATCAGATTCGGGAACTATTCTCACAGACCCTAAAGAAATAAACACACATTTTATGGAATTCTATGCGAAATTATACAAATCAAATGGCAATCATGATACTGACAGAATTAAATCATTTCTTTCCCAATTAAACCTGCCTCAACTCAGCCCTGAAGCAGTAGGTCTGCTTGATAAGGAGATTTCTATAAAAGAACTTATACAAGCAATTAAGGAATCTCCAAATAACAAATCACCTGGGCCAGATGGGTTCACTACAGAATTTTAGAAGTGTTTTTATAAGGAATTAGCTCCGCTCCTGCTGCATATGTTTAAACACGCTGCAGCTAAGGGCAGGTTACCTCAAACACTCTATAAAGCAAACATCTCACTAATTTTAAAAAAGAACAGGGATGAGTTGGAAGCCTCATCCTACAGGCCAGTGTCACTGATCCCAAATGAAACAAAACTGATTAGCAAAATCCTGGCAAACTGCTTAAAAACACATATTCATACGATTGTGCATCCTGATCAAACAGGTTTTATCCCTGATAAGCATATTTATTTTAATTTAAGATGTCTATTCAACATACTCTATACTAAGCATAATACAGAAACAGTTGTAATATCAGTTGATGCTCACAAGGCCTTTGATCAGGTTGAGTGGCTGTACATGTATGAGACCTTAAATGCATTTGGATTTGGGAAGGTATTTATGGACTGGATACGGATTTTGTATGCTCATCCTACCGCAAGTGTTGTTACAAGCCAGGATGTCTCCTCTGAATTCCCACTACTCCGTGGAACTGGACAGGGAGATCCCAGCTCCCCCTACCTTTTCGATTTGGTTGTAGAAACGCTAGCTTCAAAAATACATCAGCACCCCAGGATATCACCTGTCTCTATTAAAGGGCAAGAACACCACCTGTCGCTGTACGCGGATGACATATTATTGTATGTGTCTAACCCAAAAGAGTCTATTTCATCAATCATGGAGGTATTTAACCATTTCGGCTCCCTTTCAGGCTTTCAAATTAACTGGGAAAAAAGCGAATTAATGCCAGTACATTTAAATCATAACAGTACCACGCTGAATTCTGTTCCCTTTAAAATCGCCACGGACAGGTTCACGTATCTAAGGGTGTCTGTCACCAGGAAACCTGGCCTGCTACTCGAGGAAAATTGGAATTTAAAGATGAAACAACTGAAGCAGAATATTGAAACCTGGAAGACCCTCCCACTATCACTGGTAGGGAGAATAAATGCTATTAAAATGGTAGTTCTCCCACGTTTTTTATTTATTTCCCAATCAATACCATCCTTTATTCCACAAGCATACTTCAGGAGGCTGGACTCAATAGTGATTCCTTTTCTTTGGCAAAACAAAGTAGCACGTATAAACAAAAAAACACCTCTGTAAATTAAAACAAGAGGGAGTCTTCGGCCAACCAAACTTCAAATGTTTCTATTGGGTAGCACATCTAAATATTCTAGCTTTCTGGAGGAGTTTGAACCTTGCTCGCAACTAGTTCATTCACTGCCTGGCTTTCTTTAGAGAAAGCAGCATGTGAAGGAACTTCTCTCCTAGCCCTATTGAACAGCCCCATCAAAATTAGCAAATCAATGTACAACGCTAACTTTATGATACACAGCTCGATAAAAATTTGGAATCAGATTAAATCACATTTAAAGGCCCCGAATATGTACAGGGACACGCCGATTTGTAACAATCATACTTTCAAGCCTTCTGCTGGAGACCCAGTGTTTCAGGGAGTGGGGTCCCTGAGCGATTTATATCGGGGGGGCATCTGATGTCTTTTGAACAACTGAAAGCTAAGTATAACCTGACAGCCTCGCATTTCTTCCGCTATCTGCAGATCAGAAATTTTATAAAGGCCCATGTATCAGCGTTATCAGACATTCCACAACACCAAGCATTTGAAAGGATAATTAAAATCACACCAGCTAAAAAAGGAGCAGTATCAAATCTGTACCAGATACTCTTCAATCAGATAGAAACTAGCACAGAAAAGCAAAGGTCTGAGTGGGAATCTGAACTGGGAGTGCCTCTTTCCATAGAATACTGGGATACATGTCTTTCAAATATTCATCGATGCTCAATTAATGTTAGGCATAAACTAATTCAGTTTAAAATAATACATAGATTACACTACTCAAAGCTAAAAGTTAACAAGATGTATCCTAATGTATCAGGCTTGTGTGACAAATGCAAGAATCAGGTTGGAACACTCACTCATCAACTTTGGGCGTGTCCCAGTCTCCACTCATTCTGGTCTTCAATATTTGATTTTTACTCAAAGGCATTTAAAAGGTTGTGTGAACCCTGCCCCTTGGTGGCCATTCTGGGATCAGCGGATGACTCAACTCATTCTTCTAACAGTACAAAGTCTATACAACAGTCTTTATGTTTTGGTGCCATTTTGGCTAAAAGACTTATTCTAAGATACTGGAAGTCATATAATGTACCTTCAATTGAAATGTGGCTGAGGGAGCTCAGTGAGACCGTGTGCATGGAGAAACTTAGATATAAAAATGCAGGCAGGCAGGCAATTTTTGATAAAGTATGGGAGCCTGTATTAAAGTACCTAAAGGACTCGAGTGAGGTCAATGTTACAATATGAATGACTTCTCAGGACAACTCTGTGATGATGCTGACTGTAAGCAGGTCCTTTTCCCTGTCCTATGCTATTGATTCCATTTGTTGTCAGACGCATAGCTTCTGTTTAGTTTTTACTGCCATCATTGTCCTGTAAACTTCCAGCTCAGGCTTGCACTTTTTTATTGTTGTTGTTGTTGTTGTTTTGCCACAGTACCCAAGCTGTATAAAAATCCGCTATATTGTCATATCCAATTTATTTAAGTTCGATGTTGCTGCCGTGTTTTTTCTTTTTGCATCTTATTTTATTTTTGTATATTCAAAAAATATATATAACTATGATTGCTTTGTAAGAGGCATGTATTCTGTCCAATGTGCACTTGGCCATAAAAAGAATATATATATAAAAAAAAAATATGCTAGAGTTAAATTTTATCATCTTAACAGATGGCACTGTACGGCCTTGACTTTCATAGTTTGCATGATCTCCTCCATTGTGACCAGGGGCTCAAAAACTTGACGAAAAGCAAACATTTGAATGCAGACAACTCATTGTTCATCTTCTGGATTTGTCCTTGTGCTAATAACTGCATGTTACATACATGTGAGGGTGGGCGGCATCATTAAGCTGCAGCTAAACAGAAAACAAGGTTGAGTGGCAAATGTTTACAAAAAAACAAGTATCAATCACTTCTACTTTTTATTATTCATGCTTCTCCCTTTTCATTTCAGCTAACTTTGGAAAGTTGCTAAAAATGTGGTAAAAATCTGACGACATCCTGTCAAGTAAGTTTTACATCTCTGCAAGTTAAACACAAACAGAAACCGACTGCTGCCTGGAGAGCAGGACGTCAGTGGAAAATGGAAGTGATGTAAAGAATACAGAATTACGGCTTAAACATTAAAAACCATTGATGTGGTCTTTCAACTGTGACTCCTCCTCTTCTTACATTCATTAAGAGTACATGAGACCACTCTGATGGATTGCAGGGAAACTAGCAGTTATTAACAGCCAATGCAGCCTTTTTAAAATCCTACTGCTGTTTGTTATTGAGCAGGGATTTGCATGATGCCTTTAGAACACAAGTGTTGCCAATGAGACACGCTTCCATCACTGTAATGTGCTTTTGTGTAATGTGATCTGGTGAAGTGGTGATGTTGATTAGACAAAGCCATAATGAAGGGGTGGAGTACAAAGAACATACCAACTTCTTAAAACACTCGAGGGGTTAGCCTGCTCTGAAATGTGCATAAACTTTGGCTCACACTCTTGCCAGGTGAGCAATGTTTACTACAAGAACTCACAGATTATGTCTATCATGCTGCAAGTCACAGAAAAGCTACTGAATGCTTTCCTGTCTCCTGTCTTTCCTATTTCATTTTCCTGTTCCTCCACCATAACATTCCACGAGCAGACTACAAAAACATCCTGTGCTTGACCTTGTGTCTGCTTTTATTAAGTTATTAACCTGGGAATTAGATCTAGGCAAACATGGATTACAACATGCCATGTGTATCTTGCTGAGAGACACACTGAAATATGCGTCATATAATTATACATCCAATGGTCACACTAGACAGACAGACAGACAGACAGACAGACAGACAGACAACTGCTGCTCCTACCTGTCGCCAGCTGTGAGAGCTCCCAGTTTGTCCTCTCCAGGTTGTGGAGGTGAAGGGTCATCCAAGATCCTCTGGATCTGGTACTCGATCTCTCTGGGACACAGGAGCCGGCCTGCGCGGTACACCCACAAGCGGAAATAGCGTCCCTTATGGTACACTGCTATAAACTCACTGTCCTCCCAGTGCTGGAGGACATCTGTGGAGGAAGAGAAGATTATTCTGAATTATTCTCACTGGGTCAACATTCATTTCTATCATCTGCTCCAACAAGAAGTGAAGTTTGCCAATTCAGTGAGTATTTTTTCTTTTTTTTCTTGCTCTCTTTCTGAGTCTTCAGGATTAAGCTATTTATGTGTTTGTGTTGTTTTTAGGTTTCTAATTCACGTCTACTTTGTAAATGTATTTTACTTTTCAATGTAAGATGAGCATCTTTGTACTATGGCATTTGTGTGTGTGTGTGTGTGTGTGTGTGTGTGTGTGTGTGTGCTTTACCGGTCTCAACTCCTGGTGTGCGTGTTGTGTTGAACATCCTTTCACACTGAGCGGCACACAGAGGGATGACAGTGCCTGGAACACGACTCTGACACACAGACACACACTCCATCATTAACATTCTCTGTTTTTCTGGACTAGAAAATAAAACGATGATGTCTAGGTTTTTTTTTTTAAGAAAAGACCTCTGTGTGCACAAATGGCTAATTTCTCTCAAATTTTGAGCACAAAGGTAGATGGATAATACATAAAAGACAATCCATTATATTAGTTATACACACATGCACACAGAGTCACGTTTCCATCACATTTGGACCATTTCATAGACTTATTTACATTAATTTCTTGGAGACTAACCATGACCATACTGTAATTTACAGATTTCCATTATGAGGCCTTGTGTTTTGCCTATAAATGATAAATTGATTGACGGCCCAATAGCATATAACAAACACGAATCCATCAACTCTGAAGAGGTGTAAGTATGTGGCCTTACTGGTTTGAGTTCCTCTCGGTTGACTTTGCGGCGGTAGAGCAGCAGGGCAGTAATGGTGTTGCCTGCCCTGGCCGCCTGCACTGGGGTTGGGGTCACATATAGAAAGTCCTGGAAAGTATGCACATAGGACATTAAAATGAAAAAAAAAAAAAAAAAAGAGTCTCAAGATTTATGCTTTTGAAGACATAAAAACAAAGACAGGACAAGTAAAATTTAGGCAAGATGTTAGCAAGAACAGAGGTAAAGAAAGATGAAGAGAAAAGCTTCCATCCACTTCGGCTCAAATTGATCTCAAAAGCTGCAAAAAAAAAAAAAGATAAAACACATCTGGTGACCCAGTCTTTTTCTATGCTGTACTACTGTGAAAGGCAGCTGCTTACCATGCCATAGTAGTTACTGTTCACCATTATAGGACCTCGGCCCCTCAAGTAGATGTACTCCTCCCACCAGTCGCTCACCTGGAACCAAAACAAGACAAGTTGCACTGTTGTCTATATTAAATAAATAGGACAAACCAAAACTATTCCCTTCCTGTACACCTTTTTCATACTTTTACTTTCTACTGAGTGTTTGAGAAAGAAAATATCACAGCTTTCCACAACTCTCCTTTGAAAATCAGACACCAACAGAGCAGAGAAAAAGTCATACATTTACATGAACATGCCACAGCTTATTGCTTTGAAGTCACTTTTGTTTAAAGCTTACAGATGTGCATTAGGATGTGTGGGCCTCTTTTAGAAGTCTGTGACCAGTAACAAAGTACAACAATGCTATAAAATGCATGACTACATCAGAGGTTCTGGTTTGAGTTATAACACAAAGAGAAAAGGGAGGAAAGCATTAAATTCAGAAAAAAAACTTAAATGCTCAATATATGCACAAATCAAAGGAGGCAACGAGTTTGAATGACGCTGCAGTCGGGAGCAGCAGGCAGTCCAACACCTGTTTTCTTAAATAACTGCATTTGAGCACATGTTGAGCACATTAAATAATGACACTTCTCTGAATTGGACGGCTCTCCTCCTTTTTTACTTGTTTTATTACTGACCTATTTTGGAAATCTACTCAACAATTCAACAGTGTTAGAGATGAAGATAGCGTTAGAGATAACATTCTTATGGCATTAAAAACACTGTATTTACCTTTCCTTGATTAATCACTGATTTAATGCACCACCCAGTGAGCATGCTAGCTTAGTGACGCTCCTTGAACACATTTTGACAATCCCCGCTACCATTAAGACTGTTAGATACTCATTTTTCAGTCTCAAAAAGGTCATTTTTGAGGAGCAACACAGGACAAAAGAGCGGATTTGCTATAGTATTTTAAACACTGATAATGACATGACCTGAGCATTTGTATGTAGGGCAGAATGTAGTGAACTCTACAGAGCATAAAGCTCAAAGAATGCCAGTTAAACAGGTACATGCAGCAATACACTTAAACTATAATTATTTCTACAATAATACACTTATACTATATTCATTTGTATGACAACGTCAACAACCGTTGCATCACAGACTCACAACTTAACACTGTGTGAAAAATGTGCAAGCTCTCCTGATTCTCATTGATATAAATGGGTTGGGCAAAATAATAGGATCACCTAAGAGTGTAACACAATGACATTTTAACAGCAACGCAAATGACATCCTCCAAAATGGTCAGAAAGTTGAATTGACACCTCTCTAACACAGTTTTTTTCAAAACTTACATAGTTGGTGGCCCACAGAGCTTTGAGTTTCAGGTAACGTTGCAGGCGGTTTCCCAGGTTAGACTCAAAGTCTTTGGCCAGTTCAGTCATTCGTTTAAACTCTGGATCTGTCAGCAGAGGGCGCACTGACTTCAGGTACTGGGACGGAGAAAAAAACAGAACATCAGGCAAAATCTGCTTCTGTGGTCATCAAACAATTCGCAGTTTCTTTTCGTTTTTTTTCCACTTAGATGATTATTTACAGCCAGTATACACACAGACAATGTATGTGAAGATAATGTGTGTGTGTACTCACCCTGCTCAGAGTGTCCTTGATGGCAGGAACAGGCAGGTGAGGTAGAGAGGTTTGGTAGCTGTACAGCAGAGGCTTCCTGCTTGATAATAACCTCAACAGAGTCTGAGAGAAACAGAGGAACATTTGTGATACTTTCAAGATAAGAAAAGATAAGATAAGACTTTATTTACCCCATATCAGGGAAATTCACCTGTTACAGCAGCACAATAAAAAGGAGAGGTAGAAGAACAAGATGAACAAATAGAAAATAAAACAAGATACAAAATAAAATCAAATATAAAAGGCCATGTACACTGTATGTATGTACAAAAATAAATATAGTCATACATATATTAAGTACAATAAAATGGTCTTCAAACTGTGAGGTTCATAGTCTCACACAACATCTTTTGCATGACGTTAGACTTAATAACATGCTATTACAACTACCACTAAACAAAATGAAATTTGATTTTGTGTCTAAGGCCCAAAGGAACTTCTGCACAGTGGCCACTGGAGGGAGCCGTGATAGCAAAGCTTACCACCCAGACTTTGGTGACGTTTGAAACTCGGCCGTGCTGCTCAAACATCCATTGATGGTAAGAGAGCAACAGTTTGAGGCAGAATCTGAGCGCCAGGATGAGGGAGAGCCACAGCAGCGTGCTGAAGACCAGCGCCGACAGCATGGTCTGACCCTGGGAACTGAGGGAGACATGGAGACTGGACACAGGGAGGGGGAATGAACAATTACTCGCTGTGTACATACAGCAGTGTCAGTGCTAAAAAGATAAATTCAGTGCTTCTCACCTGATGCTGAAAGTAGGAACAGAATGAGTAAAACTAATTATCCAGGTACAACACACAATACTTAAGATGAAATGGCACATATTAGAGTGGCCTTTTACTGTGACCTGGCAAGGCACACCTGGGTAATCATCTTGCTGTTATTCATCAGAATCTTGATACCACACCCCTGGCAGATGTAGATTATCTTGGAAAAGGCTCACTAACGTGGATTTTAACATATTTGTTAACAAAATTGAAGAGCAAGCCTTTTGTGCACTCTGAAAGTCTTAGATCTTTTATTTCAAATCAGGAAAAAAAATGGGCACGAGAAAGTGTTGTCTTTATATTTTTCTTCAGCATAGTTACAGGAACTGTAATCTGTAACTAGCACTGATGCCCACTTCACTCATGTGAGGAAACGCAAGTAAAGACTGCAACAACAGCAACATCTGCTGGGTCAATGAGGAAGTGAATTTGAAATATTTTTTTCTGAATCGCACAAAGCAGGAAAAAAAACACACACAAGAATGTAGAAGGCTGAGCATACTAATTTGTGGAATAAACAAAATGAGGCGCATACAATAAAATGAAAATATGACTGTGAAATGCATTCAGAGTGTGATAAACAGAAAATCAAAAATACATACTGTGTGCAATGAAATCAAGACAAAACTGGAAAGAAAACAGTGTGACTCTCCATCATAAGGTTTAACACTTAAATGGCATAAATATCATTCCATGTATGTGCTCTTCTATGTCTTAAACCATGGCCACAGCAAATATTTGTTTCTGATAGACTGAGAGCTGACTGCTTCCTACATTAGGAAACATAATTCCACTGTTGTGAACCAGGTACATTAAGCTGCTGATAACCACAGCAGCAACACTTGACTAAGTGGTGAGATAGACATGACCCACAGCTTAGACAGGCGACACACTTTTAAAAATGGGAGACAATTAAACAGTCTATTTTTACCCTGCAGTACGTGGCAATGGTATAAGTGCTACATAACGAACTGAGATGTCAAACATGCACAAACAGAAGCTCCCACGTAGGTTTCACTGTCCTAATACTGATATCGAAGAAAACAGGCCCAGTCGTCAGGTTGCTGCTGCTCAGACTGGCCTTTAAACTGGAGCTGTTATTTTCAGTTGGCAGTGCTCTCAAGTAGCAATGTGAGTCAAAGGAAATGCCACCGTTTACAGCCTCCATTACCTCCATTTTATTATCAGGGTAGAATATGGCAGGCGTGTGTGTATGCCTGTCTGTGTGTGTGTGACGATGAGGTAGGTAGTTGAGTCAGCAATGTTGTTAGCATCTAAAGCCAAAGTTTGTGAATCGACGGGACGGTAAGTGGGGCAGAGTTCAAGTGCAGGCACCACACCCACACTGATCCCTACAGACTCATCAGGTTTTCTGTACTTTAAAGTAATGTTTGTTTGGATCAGCCCTGATCCTTTTTCCTCCCAACTGTTACTAGTGCATGACAGAGTGGACTTCATGGTCGTTTTCACACCTGACCAAGCAGACTCGGTTCGATTGGAGAGCTGAAAGTCGCAACATTGTTGCATTTATCACTTGTTTCGGTTCTGCTTTCACACTGTGATTTCTAAAGCGCACCGAACTTTCTGAGCAGCATCATGTGGTTGAAAGAGGCGCTCGTCGGTTGGACAAAGTAGGAGGGGAAATCCCTCCCTCCCGGCCCAGAAAAACAACAGTAAACATGGAGCATCATGTGAAGTTGGCTGTTTTGGGGATGGTGTTTCTCTTTATGTTTCAAATGCACATGGCTCAGCAAGCGGTGCAATATGACCGCCTGGTAATTTGACAAGTTTAAAAATTAGCTAGGTAACATGGATTGACAGGGTTTTAAACATTTCACAACTAAACTACATATAGAGGAGTGAAAGTTACAATATTCTGCATTGAGTCTGATGACACATTATGAAGGACCAGTAACTGCTGTGAAGTAAAAACTACAATATTCTGTCTCGCGAGCTGAAGCAGCGTCTCCATGGGAACTGAGCAGCGAGCAGCGGAAAAAAAGGTGACCGCGAGCCTCACAAAAATGACCACCTTTTGATTTTTTTCCCCAGAAGAGTGCCTCGGATTATGTTCTTTTTTGCTTGTTTTTGTTGCTGGCGTGAAGTGATGAAACACCGTAAGTAGACACAAACTCTTACCGCTTTTTTCTGACACCATATCAACGGAGTCATCTTTTTCACTTTACGGTGCTGGTGATGCCGACTGTGCTGTCACATCTTCGTATGACTCTATGACGTGCTTCAGATTAGAAGTGGGTCTTGTTCCAAGTATAGCACTCGATGCACTGCGTATAGCGTCACTACGTACATTTGGTCCAGTGAGCTTTCACACTGCATATGAACCGAACCAGGGTTCACTTGCAAGCGAACCGACACCCAAGTTTTCAGGCGGACCAGAGTTCGCTTGTTTGGTCCGCACCAGAGTTTGGATGAGCTTTCACATCTGCCCAAACGAAGCGGAGTATCCGAGGAAACGAACTCTGGTCCGTTTAAAGTGGACCAAACAGCTCTGGTGTGAAAGCGACCTCAAGTGGAGCTGTCACATTCAGCCTGCAGCACCCTCAAGTAGAGCTCAACAAATACTGGATTTTTGAGATTTTTGATGATGATATCAATATTTGATAATATTATATGAGACAACAGTAATTTTTTTTTTTTTTTTGCAGATTCCGTCCATATTGATTTTTAATACCAAGGGGGTCTTTTCACAGTAAAAATAAACTTGCCGGGGCTGTCACTTAAGTGACCGACACTGAGACGTCTGCAGTAAGCTAATATCTGCACACATCTGACTGCTGTTTCGTCAGTTTAACTTCTATTTTCAAGTATTACACAAACCACTCTCTTAAACATTTGAAGTAGTACTTGCTTTGCTTTGCTAATTTAGACAACAGCGATGTGATGTTTGCCAGTTTTCTCCATCCATCCAATAGCATCATAGCTTCTGAATGTCAGAGGTTGTATCATATTTGTAATGTTTTGAGGGTGTTAACAGACAGTTTTTACTGTTTGAATTTATATAATGAGCTCATACCAGAGCTATAAAGTCATCATTTCAATCTACACACAGAAACCAAGGTCGTTCTTTAAGGAGTTAAGAAATTCACACAAGGCAAGGCCATGATGCTGCTGTAGACATTATACCTGATTGAGGCTCTCATAGAAAGACATTCAAGTCATGGATCAGCAACTTCATGCAAGCAAAACAAGTTATGTTGTCTATGTGAAGAAGCTCAAGACAGAGATCCCTGCGTGTGTCTGTGTACCTCAGTGGCAGGTGTTGCTGAATCTTGGTGATGAGCCCCATGCTGGGATCCGAATGCATGTACATGATGGCCAGGATCGCTATGGCAACAAAGAGCCAGGAGGAAGGGCTGGCAGGGTATACTCCCTTGATCACACTGTTCTGTTACCACAGAAGAAGAAAGAGCAGGCGTTGTGATTAGTGAAACTTCTCCCCTCTTTTACTCTGGGCCACTAAAAACAGAGGCTCCTTTTAGAGACAAGTGCAAGTCATTCCTGCTCCCTTTAAGAGGCCTTAATGTTCTTGATCCAACGCAGCGACAAGGTGTGTAGCCTATATATCCTGTCTTTGTCAAAACCACCGTGGCAAAAATGCATGTCTGTACATGTTAGGAAAGGCTCATCATTCCTCACCTATACAGATGGGAATTCACACCCTGTAATAAGGCCTTCTGCATTCAGCTACCCTTGCAACAAATTACATCCTTCTATACAACTCCTCCAACTTATCATAAACACACACACACACACACACACACACACACACACACACACACACACACACACACACACACTATTCAGCAATACAAAATTGATCTGACTGACTTCAGTTAGGGATGTTGTGTAAAACATAAGTAAAACAGGATGTGACCATTGCTAATCTTTTTTGACATATACTTGTTGAAAACAGTAACAATATATCTAATGTTTGACCTCATCAGCTTCATTGATTTTTGTAAATATCTGCTTATTCTGAATTTGATGCAGCTACACATTTCAAACATGTTTGGACAGGAGCAACTAAAGACTGAGAAAGATGTGGAATGCTCCAAAAACACCTGTTTGGATCATTCCACAGGTAAACAGGTTCATTGGTAACAGGTGATAGTGTCATGATTGGGTCTGAAAGGGGCATCCTGGAAAGGATCAGTCGTTCATAGAGGATGGAGAGAGGTTCACCACTTTGTGAACACATGATTGTATAAAGGAGATTAATACATGAACTGAGGAACATTTTGTAAAACTGTTGACAGTAATGGCAATTGGTTTGGAAATGATTGTTTATGTTTTACAGAGTCCCAACTTTTTTCGAATCATTGTTGAAATTACATGTGTGATATGTGAGATCTTCTGTTTACATAGTCAAACACTGTGGTTCAGCTAGAGATGCATGACAGACAAGATCGAGTTTGGGACTGAATAAATATACTACTGTATGAGCTGTCAGTGAATTGAGTCCATCTCTGGTTGTTTTTTGTTTTGTTTTTTTTACTGATTTTTGCTGTTTCATTTTGCTATTTTAATGATCTGCCAACGAATAACAATTGAGTCAGCGACAGATTCTCGTTCAGCAAGCTCACCCAGTAACACAAAGACGCCAGCAACAGCAGAGAGACGCAGCGGGGAAAACAGCATGTAGTGGCAGAATATTTTCACATCTAATTTGGTGAATTTAGGGTTTATTTATGTTGCAAATGTATCAGCAGTTGCTGGTTGTTGGGCAGAAGGTGACCAGTTTGAAAATTTGAAAATATCACCCAAATAAAAAATATATGACACGTTTTAATGTGTCCAGTTACCCATGACAACAACAACAAGGAAAAAGACACAAAAACAAAAACCAGACAGTAGTTTGTTGTTTGGTCCTGCCTTGTCGGGACACCATGACTCAGTATACCACATCTGACCTCACTGATCGGACATCTACTCTTTGTAGAGTGGTAAAATTAAAGCATAGATACTGAAACGATGAGATTCTTTAGCTAAAGTCAGTTTGTTTTGAACGATATGGAAGCACAGCATCAATGGAAAATAATGAGGACAAAGACTGCACATTTTCACACACGCTTGCATGCACACACACACACACACACACACACACACACACACACACACACACACAGGGACTTGCCATCACCCTCACCCTCATGCGGCTGACTCGTTTCTTCCATGATCGTACTCCAGACAGATAGATCTGGTTCAGGGCCTGATAGGACAGCTGCAGGTCTATCCCCTCTGGTGTTATGGTGAACTGAAATGCCACCGCCTGGTGGGCCTCTGCCATCACTATGGAAACACAGAAGAAAAAAATGTTAACACCAACATCACTTCTTTATCAATTAATCATGAATCATTTATTAGATTTATTAATGTGTAAATACAATTCATCATTGCAAATGTATTGTTGAGTTTCAGAAATCAAACCTGTTTGCCAATTTTTTTTAGTTTTTCTTGAACCAGATGGCTTCAAAATGTTCATTACTTCCTTACAACTGTGGCACTGGTTTCTAACATTATGACATTATGAGCTTTAGACAACAGCTGGTTTTATAAGGCAGCAGACACCAGTGTTTGCTCTCTCTCTCTCTCTGTCTCTCTCGTATAAACGCTCTGTGTGACAATACTTGAGTAATTTAATGTGTCAGTGGAATGTTGTTGTCTCACTGAGTCCTGCTGCAGCAACCAAGAATACGTAGTACAAAACGGCTCACAGCATGCGTGTCTGTTGAGTGAGGAGATACTGTGTAAAGCTCACGGTTATACAGTAGCTCTAATTAGTAGACACACAACTTCAACTAAATGCTGAAATACAAGTTTCCATCAGCTTTGAGCCCGGTTATATACAAAAATGTATTTAAATATATAATAATATATATAATATTTAACATTGACTGGTACTGTACCTGGAAAATGTAAAACAGACAGTAAGTCTACACTGCTGTATAAACATGTCCTCATACTGTGGATTAGCAGTGTGTTCATCTAGGTTGCCATGCCAAATTATTGCACTTTTATTGTCCAGATGACCCTGATTCTTACATTAGGGAAGTGAATGTACTGTGCAGAGGTAATGGTCAAACTAACGGAAAGTCATTTCTCATTGTGGCAGGGTTGATTTAGATTATGGGTATAAAAATACTGACTGTTCAGTTCAGGAAACACAGTGTTGCATGGCATGCAGTCAACACAGTCTTTATTATCCCGATGCCTCTTCTTTTAAATGCTGCACTGTGTAAAAGTTCATCTACTTTATCATCCCAACTACAGGTTCATCAACAGGTCAGCCAACTGTCATCAGTTCTGTTCATGTAAAGTTGTGTGAAAAATACTTCAAATAACAAACTAGGAATAGGCTTTTTTCATAAAAACATGTCATAGTAGAAAAAGCACTGATGTAAACATTAACAATAACAATGGCTGAATTCCATTTCCCTGCTTCAGTTTCAGGCTCCTGGCATTGTTCATGTTGGCTCACTCACTGTTGTGAGACAAAGAGTTAAACACAAAAACGCATGTGCAGAATGTGAATAATTAACATTCCTTGAGCTACTACTCACCCTTAAGCAAGGTATGTTAACAGACTAGTGTGCAGGTGAAAAGCAGGATGTGAATTGATGATGTTTGAAATTCATCAAAACTGACTAAACAGCGAGCAAACAAAGCTGCAGGGCTCACCCAGTTTCAGTCTTTTTAATACCCTCTAAAGCTCTTTTTGGAGCAAACTGCATTCAGTGATTGCTTTAAGACTTGTCCATATAAACTTTTCCTCTGTCTTCATCTTTATCTTTGAGGTTTTCACACTTGATGATGATTGGATGTGTTTTTCCAGACCCAGCCATGGTACTCAGATGACAAAGTTTCTGGCAAAGGTCACTCTAAAACTCAGCTTTAAAACATCATTTCACCAGCCTAAAGATGATATCACATGTACAACATCCGTGTTCTGCAGCAGCATATGGTTTTGTATCTATGCTTTGAAAGTTTTGATAGGAACATTTATCATTTAGCCTTCAGGCAGCAGACAAGGTGTTCCCAAAGCAATCAGTCACAGATTGGACAGAAATCTGAGAGTGTTGCTGGTGGCTTGGTTTGCTTTTGAATTCCTTTACTCCTTTTCTTCTTGTGTAACTTATTCAGAATGTGTACACATGGATACCAACTAAAGGAAAAGTTTAGCCATTGCTGCACTGCTCAATTTTCCCAGCTGAACAGACAATAACAACTCAGACAGAAACATATCTGTCAGGTCCAAAAGCTCAGTTTCTCCAAAGATTTGGTCAGCCAACCGTCTGCAGCAGAGTGTGTGTGTGTGTGTGTGTGTGTGTGTGTGTGTCAGGACAGTAAGTAAGTCCCATACTGTTAAAAGGCAGAGCAATGCACAGCTGTTGTCTCTGGTACATACATACTGGATGATGACACGACAACTATAGAAAGTAGGTCAGCATATAGTCTCTGGGAGGTCATGTTTGTGTGTGCATAAGCAGTGTGCGAGGACCTCTGTCATCTCTTCCTCTTCTCTCTGTCCAGCCAAGCAATTGATTGCTGCATATTTCTCACTTCCCACAGCTATTTCACACAACTCTTTGTGCAAGTGAGTGTGTGTGTGTGTGTGTGTGTGTGTGTGTGTGTGTGTGTGTGTGTGACTGAATGAAAGAGAGAGAGAAGTGAAAAAGGCAGAGAGAGAATGAAGGTGGGAGGAAAAGTGTGGGCATGCTAACTAGCATTCAGTTGCTCAGAGATGGACACACAGAGCCTTACTATACTCAGGAGGACCTCCAAATGATTCATATTCACACCTTAGCCATTATCCTTTACCAAAACTAAACTTCATTCCACTCTTGACCCAGAAGCCAGACCTTTATCTTGCCCAAAACAATCTAAACCCTACGCTACTTCTAACAAGTACATTAAAGCTGCACATACTCCTGGTTTGGTAAGGATTAGCCTGTCTAATACTACAAAAAGGGCTTTAATCAAAATACACTGGTTTTGAAAGTCTTGTCCAATGGCTACATATTAGAGCTACAATATCCAAATTGCAAGAGCAGCAGTTTTCTTGATTAAGGTAAAATGTATCACAACATACACTATAAATGAAGCATTATGGTGCAACAGAGATGCCCTAGCCTGCAAATCATAATCTCCAGACATAGGGGAGCATGCATGTTTGGTACAAACCTCAGCAAAAACCACATCATCATCACTTTTGTACTTTTTCCAGTTAAAATGACATGTAAAAATGACCATTCCCACTAAAACTGTGACTCATGTTGCAATTACAATACCTGTCAAAAGAGTTGCAATATGATTTGTTTTGCATGGCGTTCAGTCCGTCCACATACATACGTCCTAGTTGTCTGTACATCTACTGTATCATCCAGTTTGTGTCTCTCACCATTACAAATTATATTATATTTCAATCACAGAGCATTTCCTGAAAATATATGCCTGGAGACATTTTCAAAATACAGAAAGTCATTTAACAAAACTCACCGCTGATCTGAAGGTACTTCCACAATCCTAAAAGACTTTTCTATTCTAGCCGCCTGAAGGAAACAAATAATCAGTCTGCTTCACAATTCCTGATCCAGGTATTGTATGACACAAGGAAAATTATTTTGTATTAAAATATAAAACACTGGAAAGAAGCATCAATATACACCAAAATGACTGAGAATTGTGGTTCACACTGCACTAATTGAGGAAGGAGTTATATAGTCAGAAATAAGGTAAGATAAGACTTTATTGATGCCACAATTTAGTATAGTCGTATAAAAGTATATACTTTAGGAATACTGGACAATAGTTCAGTTCATGTCAATTAGATCATTAAAGTAAACGTAGAGTCACATAGCAGGATTTTATAAAACTACAAATTAGTGTTTGATTCTTAATTGTCAAGACGCGGCGGACCAACAGGTTTTACCTGCCGGAGTGGAGAAGGTGGGGGACTCAGAGGAGTCTGACAGGCTCAGCACACGGGCACGAGCACGGCGGGAAGGAGCGCGTGTGCACGAGCTCACACTGTGCATTAATGTTAGCTTAATGTAACGTATCATAAATAACAGTAGGTTGTGGTTTACTCGAGGCACGAAGGTGGTCAAACTGTTTACTATCTAAACAAACAAAACTCCATCTCTCTCAGGAGTTGTCGTTTGTTTTGTTTTGTTTTATTGGCCTAGCTAACAAAGAATTAGCTCAAAGATCTGGCTAACATATTTGATCTCAGCTTAAACAGTGCAACAATTAGCTTATCTGTCATACCTCTTGTGATATAGAAGATTAAGAAATGTTCTTAGTTGAATGTACGGGCTGGTATGTAAATAAGGACACATAACGCTATCGTGTCTCTGCATGTATGAACAGAACAAGGCACTGTTACGTCTCACACCAATGCAAAGCTACGTTTAAGACTCTCACTTGGACTGGTCTGAATGGTCAAACCAGTTTGGTTGAAGGAAATGGTTTGTTTGTGATGTAACCATGCTGCTCTCAATCACTACATTATCATGTTCCTGTTTGGGTGAACAGGAACACACACAGCTACCAAAACAACCAACACAAACCAGTACATTTAAGTTAACTATGTGAACGTACAGTGTATTAGCACACATGCACCGTAGCCTACTGTAGTATCATAACGCACAGTGGTCCATTCATGGCCAGCACCATCTCCCACCCCATGCGATGCACAAAAGCCAACAGAGAGCAAAAGGACTGGAAAGCACTGAATTGAGAAAAACTGGGCCAACAGTTCGATGAGAAATGTTAAAATGCGATTTAAATTGTACCTGAAGTGTCTTTCGAAAAGCTTTCTTGGTGAAAAGGTTGATACGGACACGTCTGTCTGCACCCCTCCCTTCTTTTCAAGCCTGGCACAGCGCGCACTCTGAGTTTCTCCACAACCAGCGAGGAAATTACTACCAGCGCCAGCGGACAAAGATCGTGTGAGTGTGACGAGATGAGTCACTCACTCACTCTGTGGAAATGACAGAGAGGGCGAATTGTCACTGTAATGCATACGCTGTAGCTTGACCATGCACTGAAGCCCACAAGGCAGATAATTCAAGGAATGATAAGATAAAACAAGATAACTTTATTTAGTGGCAGAATAGTATAAATTTGCATTTATACATACAGCATATTAGTATGTATGTATCAGTAGGCTATGTATACATAACAAATATATAATATTAACAAACATAATGTGAAAACAACATGTAATTAATATGACATAATAGAATACAACGGAGGCATACAATAGCACAGCACAAGAATGATGAAAAATGATATAGAAAGACAATATGTATTATTAATGTTATTATTATTACTGTACAATATGGTGGTGTAGTGGTCTTGTAGTATGACATAATAATCAATACTGATTATTGATAACTGATTCTAATCACATCCTTTGTCACGTAAAACTATCAACGACCTTTCTGAACAGCGTCTCATGAGAATTTGTTTTGTTTCCCTCAATTCTGAACAAATGTCATCATCATCATCAACTTCATCAACTATGCTTTTTTTCCGTCGACTCTACACAGAGCTTTCACAACTTTTCTACAGATGCCATCATTATCTTTTACATACTGGGGCATATTCTTGATTTTGACTTGACCTTTTTATTTAAGTACTGTTTGTTTGACTGAGCATCTTCAATCGTACAAGTAAACACCTCTAGACAAGGATTCGGAGTGAGATCTCTTCACTTTTTACTTCTCTCTGCAGGAAGCTACATGTGACATTACCAGAGACACACCCATTTCAGATACATGGAGGATACTTTTCTAACTTTTTTTCCCTTTTTTTAAACATAGAGGTTCTTGTGGTGTAAATAGGCCACACTGTAACTGACAAAGATCTTATTTTATTTTATTTGTTTTTTCAAAGGCCACACGGTTTTACATGGTTTTAACCTTTTTATAGCTGCTGCTGCTTCCTGTTTCCCATTTATGCTTACCACTTGACAGCCTTTCCCAAACTAGAGAAACCTAAATAGAAGAGTGAAATTTAAATGAAATTTAATGGCAAAACCTCAGTTACTGTGTGCAGAGACCTTGAATGTGGCCGTAGCCACAATTATAAAGTTATGAAACTTCCCCCACTCCAACTAAAAAGACCTTTAAGTAGACAACAAAAAGTAAAAATGTTAAATAATCAGTAAATTTTCTCTCGAGACATGATCTAAGTGCTCTTTCAAAGTGCCACTGTAAAAATGAAAATTTAAAGGAAGTTTGACATTTCACAAACTATGGATTAGGGTTAGCAACTCTCATGTCTGTAGAGTAAATAGTGCAAGCTGCATGTTAGCTTAGCTTAGCACAATGACTTGAAACAGAAGGACACAGCTGGCCTGGCTGCATCCAAAGGTAACAAAATCTGCCTACCAGTACCAGCAAAGCTCACTAATTAACACAATATACCATATATATGATTGGTTTGATTTATACAAAAACCAAAGCAAAACAGTGGCTTGTGGTTTTCACAGAGGTTTAGGTTCCAGACTGTTTCTTGTAAAAAAAAAAACAAAAAAACACATGCATCATTTTGGCACTTTGATTGCGAGTTCGGAAAGTGAATAAGTGTATCACCCAAAATTTTGAACTATTTAAAGATATCAAAAAAGCAATGTCTCATTAATTCCCCAAACCCAAAATTCTACAGAAACATACTGAAGACATGGCCAAGTGTCTTCAGGAGTAGCTACAGCTCTGCACAAGTCCTCATATGATCCAGGAGAACTATAACTGGGGTTTTGCCACCATTCCCAGTGAGGATAACTACTGTGCGTTTTTACGTAGCCTACTCTGGAAAAGAATGCATAGACCCACATATATTTCCATTGTTGTTTATTGGTCAGTATTTCTCACAGGCAATAATAATCATTGTCATAATAGTGCACTTTTCCTTTTTTGTAATTATACTACAGACATTTCTCTTCGTCGTTGTCATCATCATCATTAATTGTTTTAGCAGTTTTCTCGACCCACCCTCCCCCACACACCTCCTCCTCTTTCAGGTTTTTTCTGACATCACAAATTCCTCCAGAGTGAAAAAAAAACTTTTCTACTGAGTGGAGTGGAGTTTCACAAGATGGGGGTGGGGGGGGTGGTCAATGGGTGGGGTGTGATTGGGCGGGGTGGGAGTGGAGGGGAATATGGGAGGGAGACAAGAGATTATAGTCGTACAACTCTAACTGCAGAATAGGAATGAGCCATAATGATGAGAGGAAGAGATGTACGGTGGCTACAGTGTCGATAAAACATAGTGAACGCTACATAGATATGGATGGCATACAATGGAGACAGAGACAGGCATACACTGTATACAAATGTATACAGCATCTGCATTGAAGTATACAGTGTATAAAATGTATACAAGGGCAAGGGAGGAGGGTGCGATTATATAAGGGGTGACATATGTGCAGCTGGGACAAGGATGGGTGTGGAGCACATTCAAGAGATACAAAGAGGTGGAATGGGGGTGTAGAAAATGTAAAGTGAATGGGTGAATGGGGGGGGGGGGGGGGTTAAGGAGGAATGAGGGAGGGAAGGGTGAGATTTCTTTCAATAGGAGAGTTTCGTGAGTGCTGGAGCCTCCCAGCCACGACCGTGCCAAGGGTCCCGTTGTGTCTTTGAATGGATTTTGATGGAGTTTGCTCAGAGTCGAGCACAATCTGGAGCAGCCTATTTTGCCTTTCTGTCTGTCTTTGCTCTGCCCATTTTTATCCTTTAACAAGCTTCCTTCTGTCTAAAAATGGATAGGTGAACTTGACCCTGACCTTGAGTCAAAAAAAAAAAAGACTGACATAACTCTGATTCGTGCATGTGAGTGGGTAACTTTAAACCTCCCTGGCCTTCAACCTTTCAGATGTGTCACCTCACTGCTGGATTCTAAGAGGCCCACTTTGAGTACCAGATGGGAAAAGAAAACCTCTGATAACACGAGAGGGGGAACAAAATGCATTTATATCTACTGTTACACCAGTGAAGACTGAAAATCATTCTTGGTTGTGGGTTGTGTCCATTGAGAGCGCTGTGGCATGTAAAAATGCAAAACTGTTAAGAAAAACTGGCAAATTGTTTGTCCAAGGCTTTCGGAAACTATTCCAAAACTTTTGACTTGTGGCTTTGATGCACTTATCAAACAGGAAATTCTGCAAAAGTTCAGTTTGCACTTGGATACTAGTCTTGTGTAAACAGATTCAAGCATGTTGAAGTACAACTGCTAAACACATTTTGCAGTGAAAGACTAAAAAAGGCTGATAAAAATGAAAATGAATCTATTTTCTTTCCATTCTTGTTCAGCTATTTCAGTTAAGTGTACACAGTGTGAAGAGACTATAGAAAGTTAAAGAAGAATGTGTTTCAGCAGAGTTTGGGTTCGCATGAACAAACAAAGTTTCACAGGGAATGAATATGGCAAAAAAATAAAAATAAAAATGCATTTGTGTTTGCAGTCACTGTTCATGAATCATTCAGCACAAGACTAAGAGTTTCCAGCCATGCTAGCTGCTCTGTGAGGCTGCACTTAGGTGTGCTTTGAGTTGAATGCTAATGTTAGTATGCTAACATGCTCACAAAGCCAATGCTAACATGCTGATTTTTAGCAGGTATAATGTTTGCCATGGCTGCCTTCTCAGTTTTGTTAGCATGCTAACATTTGCTAGTTAGCTCTGTCAGTTTTTCTGGTAATTCTTCATAAACCAAAGTACTGGACAAATTTGAATTTTGACCTGATGATGGCGCTAGATGAGGGATCAGAAGGAGAGTATACATCATTAATGTCTGTCCAAACCTCGGTGCCAGAACAAGTCGTAGATTTTGAGATATTTCACTGGATAAATGAAAACTCTGACCTGCTAGTGACGCTAGAGGAAATGTCACAGGATCACCAGAGTCATTAATATTCATCGCCTCAGGTCTGTAAAGATTCATAGCAATCCATCCAATAGTCCAAGTGGTGGATCAATCAATAAACCTACACTGCTATCTCTAGAGCCACGTCATCAGCCTGACCTCTAATTTGAAAGGCCTGTTTGTGTGTGTGTGTGTGTGTGTGTGTGTGTCTTACATACAACTTTAAACTAATCATGTAAAATTCCAGCAGCTAAAAACACAATATAAAGATGAAAGATATTTTTGCAGCATCAATTGTCATAGTGTTAAAGAAAGAAAGGAGAGGAGTTGTTCAGTTTTTCTCGAGGAAAGCTGGTTTGTTCTGCAGCGTCAGACATCTTGAAAGTGACATTTCCCTGTCTTCAATCATTTCCTGCTTTAAAAAACAAAACAAAACAAAATCACGCTTTCAACAAATACATGGCAAATAAATAAATAAATAAATAAATAGATAAATAAATTTTCAATAAACAGGTGGAACAAAAATATGTTAACACTCTTGCAATAATTTCCAAAAAGTTCTTGACATTCACATGGTTAGCGCCGCCCTCTATTTTGCTGGTGGCAAACACGTAAACCTTAAAAAAGCACACAAAGAATGACCAGACCACAGTTTAAAAAATAAAATACAGAAAGAAAAGAGAAAACAAGCAAAGTTTCATTCTTTATGTGTGGCTTAATTTTTCCTGACCCCCAGGCAGTATGTGTGCAGAGTTTTACGACGACAGACACACCTGTGTCTTTTTTCTTTCTTGCTTTCCTCTTTTCCTTCTTATGAAAAGTACATTATTTGTTCATCTTCACCTGCCTCTCTGTTCTCCCACCATGTCAGTGGCTGAGGCTTTTGCTGAAGCTTTGAGTTGCCCTGCATCATTCTGCATCTTTTGTTAAAGGAACATAGGAAGGCTTTTGGTTGTCTAATTGTGGGTCTAAAAAGCTCAAACACTTGCTTGTCCTGGTTGACCGGCCTTGTTATTTCAAGTCCACATTTCCTTCATCATCCACCTTTAATTACAGTAATTTCATGAATGTTAATTCTGTTCTTGTTTGGATAGATTTGGACTTTTTTTGAGCCTTTCATACAACACTCACATGCCCATATGTACAGTACACTGAAGTGGCTACAGGTCACTGTAATATTCCTCCTCTCCATACTGGCTGTGAAGTGATTCCCTCCTAATGTGACTCCATTATTAGAGATAGGAGACAAAACAGTGCACAATGCATTCTAAAGATCAGCAAAAGCTAAAATGAGGATTTGGCAGTCCGAGTTAGCCAAATTAAATGTGTGTCTTTGTCCGATGTTGGCTTGTGCCACATTTGCATCATATTGAGCAGACAGTATGAGCAGCAGCAACAGAGTCAGGGAGAAACAATCACATCAGCCTTCTCCATCTAATCTGAGTCAGTTACACCAGGAATTTCCGACAGTTAACACTATCTGCCACTTGCTAAAAAGAACTACTAAAAATAACCTCTCTACTGAGAGTAGACCAAAGCAGGCTTATTGTTTTCAAGCTGCTGACTGACAATCGACTGTCAAAATCAGCTTTAGGTAGTTAGCTAACAAATTGAGCTAATGTTCCATGAGTGGTAGCAAACTCAGACTGACTCATTTTGAGAACCTTTAAAGGGATCTTAAATATGTTATTTACATGGTAGGCTTTTGTGCTACAAATACCAACAACAGTATCTCGTCTACTACAGCACCGTGTACAGCATTTCCCCAGGTTTGACAGGCCTGCTGTGACTAGCTATTTAGGCTAACTCAGAGCGCAGAGGCCTCATAATGGCTTCGGCTAAACAAATGTTTCAACTGTGGATTTTGTCCCCCATTGTCCACAGTTGAGTCACACGTGGAAGCTTCACAGCCAGAATGTCAGCCAGAATGTACAAGAGGAAAATACAGCAAACAATAGCTTTTTCAATGTACATTAATGTTGAGATAAACTGGGAAACAAATCCTCACTTATTTAACACAACTGTCTTTCACTGTCATCTTTAAGTTAACTTAAACTTTTGGCTACTATTTTTTTTGTCCTTCCTTTGCTACCAAATGGAAACCTGTTGTTAGCTATCCTTGGTTTGGTCTCCATCTATCTATTCATCTCCCACTCTTCTAGCGGGAGTTTTCACTTGTGAGACATTCTACCTGTGGTGTGACTAGTGTCCTCAAAATGGGGCTAAATCTAACTATCCACTGTTTTCTCCTCCGTTAAAGGCAATATGGTATCATAGCTTTATCAGAAGTAATTGTGGGACTTTATGCTGCTCATACACTCAAGGAAAACCTTATTTTGATATTCCCCTACCTCTGGGGCTACGTTACATAGACAACACAGATCCTTTCTCCATCATTTCTTTGTGTTTTGTCCGTGTTTTGTTGATTGTTAAAGTACAGCCTTAAGTTTGCTAATTATTTAGACATAATGTCCACTTGAACAATCAGGTCTATTACAAGACTCCTATAATTCTCCTTCCTTTCTCAAAAGACAACATCATTTTGTTGCTTCGCTTGAGAATACACTTTTGTCTTCAATTAGAAAGTGAGGGGAAGAGAGGAGAGCGGGCTTCCTGTCATGTGACTCATCGTGTAAGGTCAGGTGGTGCTGAGGAGACTTGATGATCCAGGTGACAGTTGGCTGGTCAGAAAATGATAAAAGCGAGTGACTGAAGGGGCTTTGTTGCTGGCCTGTATCTTCCTGTGCTGTTATGACTGGTGGGAGGTTTCCTGGTGGATTTGAACCATGTGCTGCATGTGATTGGTTGATGGGAAGGATGTGTGCTTTCTTGATTCTTCGGAGTGGGTGAGCGCTGTGTTTTTCTGGCTGTGAGCTTTCCTGTATTTCTCTGGTAAGGTGGGACTTTTTGGACATCCTGTCTTTGGACTTGCCCTTGCCTCTGGTGTGAAGCTGTCCTTGAGGGTTGACTAGAGATCAGCTCAAACTTCCTTTGCTATCCTCGTAAGTATACATTTCTGCTCAAATCAGCCATTTGTGGGGGTATTCTCCGTCATAATCCTAGATCAGCTTCAAGGATAAACATCCCCCTCCTACATCCCATTACTTTGGAATAATGGTAGGAAGCAAGGCAGGAAGTAAGGAATGGGGAAGGAAAGAATGTGGGAAGGACTGAGGGAAGGAAGAGAACAAGGCCAGGCAGATGACCCTTGCCTCTCTTCCACAACATTCTTTTCAGGGATGAGACTGCGTCCCGTTGGACGACGAGAGGAGTCTGGTCTTGTCTTTCCCTGACCCTCGCCTTTGTAAGACGGTTCCGCTGCTGCTCCCACTCCCGCTTCCCCCGTCTGCCACACGGTCCTTCTCTCCACGCTCCCGCTCGCACCCGCTTTCTGAACGCCGGGAATTCTGACGCGATGGAGTGCTGGGTTGACGGGAAAGCTGACCATTCTTCTCATCTGAGGGGTCAGGGGTACAATCGGGACAGGAGAAGTGAAACCAACAGCTGACCTACTGGTACATGTTGTGTGTGTGTGTGTTTGTTTCTGTGTGTGTGCAACTTACCAGCCAGTGCCTGCACAGAAGGCTGATCATGAGTACTCAGGAGCTGAGCCTGAATGGTTTCCACCACCCTCTTGAATCTGCGGCTGGGACCTGAGAGGAGAGAGGATATCTCATGTTAGATCATATTCCACATATTCCAGGATCTATAAATCTGCAATAACTAACTTATTTGGCCACTTGGGTGCAGCAGAAATAAGTTGTGAAAATGCACATGAGCATACACGTGCACTTGGCATGCGTGTGTCAGTGTAAGCAGGAAGCAGATGGTCGACTGTACTATTACTGCACCAATTTACAATACCTTTGTATACAGTTGCACTTCTTAATCCAAACAGAAAGACTTTAGCTCGTGATCTTCCTACCTGTTATTAGAGTGAAGGTGACACTGTAGATGCCCATCTCTCTTCTTCCTTCCCTCTCTGCTCGTTCCCTCTCTCGCTCCCTGTCTCCCTCAGAGAAAGCAATGTCCACCTTTGAGAGAGAGAGAAAGGACCACATGTCCTTGAGTTCATGACTACGATTGTTGCATCAGTAAGGTTAGGTCTGTATGATTATTATTGGTCTGTATGTTTCAGTGGGATGGATCTGTTGGGTCTTTGCTACAACCACTAGGGGGAACCAAAGACGGAAATTTTCACATTTACACATAGTGGCTTAAAGGATAAAGCTGAAAAATTAATGGAACAGCTCTCAGTTCTTAATCTATGTAACTGTAAATTTAAAGCAGAAAAGCATGCAATATTAAGAATGTGCATGTTAGACTTCATGGATGTATTGATGTACCACCCCATTCCAAAAAAGCTGGGGAACTGTGTAAACATAAATAAATACAATATATACATGCATATACATATACTCAGTTGAAAACAGCACAAGGACAATAAGTTTAATGTTTGACCTCATCAGCTTCATTGATTTTTGTAAATATCTGCTTATTCTGAATTTGATGGAGGAACATGTTTCAGACAGGTTGGGACAGGAGCAACAACAGACTGGGAAAGTTGTAGAATGCTCCAAAATAATAATATATTAATACTTGGAACTTGACAGGCTTCTGGAAGACAGAGGGGCCACCGGAGGACTTGTACTCTGCCCGGAAACTGTTCTGAGACACCACACTGTGGCTGAGGGATGGGATCTGGAGAGGGACAAGAAAAGGGTGATGCTCAGTAAAAAAACATGGAATCTGTGCCTTTAACGCCACAAATGGTATTATCCTGCAATGCTGGAAGTTGTCAAGGCTTATCTAAGCTTAATCGTACTCACAGAGAGAAAGGCGTGGACGATGTCAGCCTTGATAGAGCTGAGCGGCTTGTCTCGAATCAAAACAAAGATCTGCTCCTCTTTCTCCAGGCTGATGAAGTTACCGAACCAGGACCTCTTAGCCAGCCTGCAAAGAAATGAGTGTTTGATATGTGACAGATTAGTTCCAGTCACACATTCACACAAGTACAAATGAACTAGAGAACAAAATACTCAGATTGGATGTTATATTTTTAACTGGCCTATAATGACTGACACAGTGTTCAGTCAGAGACATTCACGTCATGGAACTGACTATTTATAGCATTTTGGTCTTAAATGTGGCAGAAAAATATCTGAGCAGTGACCAGAATTCTGCAGAACGGGAGAACTAATAACCCTTAAAAAAACAACACATGCATGAACATTAAACCGTTCAAAATGAAATCACTCCAGGAGATTGTGCTGGTGGAGGGATCTGCAACAATGAACATGAAGAGTGAAAGTGTTACAGCGTCATTTCAGAGCTGAGGGGCCCTGATGGCAAAAGCACTGCAACTAGAACTGTGGTACATTCTGCAAAGCTGTTTATCAAGTCATTCTTTTCATATTCAGTCTTTAAATTTGCAGTAACAGATTTTTTGGCCACTTACGGGCAGAGGAAACGATCCAAGCTAGCAAACAGTGCTTAAAATGCCTGTTTCTTTTTCCATCCAGCAGATACAGAGTTGATTTGGAGTTGTGCTTCTGATCACCTCATGAATGGAAGTCCAGTATTCACTCATATTTCAGCTATGTGCTGAACAGAAAGTGTGCAGTGGGTTTGTCGGAACATTTTACTGAGAACAGCTGCCTGCTCATCTTGGAAATGAGGTCGATGACAAAAACCTTGCCTGACAAAAACAATAGAAAGTAGCTGAAAAATGCAAAAAAAAAGTTCTGTAGAGCTGAGAAAACTATAAAGAGGGGCGATAATTTTCTGCAGGCTCTTGACTTCTTTAACATACATGAAGTTGTGTGATTCATGGTGATACTGAATCACCATGTGATTTTGATACTCAACCATGTTTCCAGTGCATGTTTCCTGTGTTTCAAGGATTGTTTCATATACTAAACACTGCTTCGGTAGTTCACCCTAATAGTATGATCATGAAAATAAAACAATTCAAAATGTAAATTAAAACAAGTTATTCAATTTAATCTGAAAGGTCTTTCTTGACCCTGGAAACAGTAAAAATGTCTGTTCTTGAGTTCAAAAGCATGAAAGCACCAGAACAACTACTAAATGGGCCTTAAGGTCAGGCTGTTTTATCAACAAACTGTTTAAATTTTGTACTGCTCTTAGGTATAAAATAGAGAAGGACAAAGGGAGACTTGTGTGGACTTACTCTGGACTGGACTCTGGAGTCAAACTGGACATGTCCTCTGATGTGGGGACTAAAAAAAGTAAAACAGAGAGAGAGACAGGAGAGAGGAAGGAAAAAAGAAAAGGGCAGTGAATCTTGATGACAGGCCCTAATTTAATTGCTCTAATTACAGATTATCACAGAATCAGACATTACTCATCACAGCCGCAGGCTGCAGGCTGGGGCTGCAGCAAGTTTCTTGGTAATAATAGATTCTATCTTGGATGCAAATGCAGAGTAGGAGAACTCCGATTATTTAAACTGTTAGCAAAGCATCAAATTAACACTGATGGAGAAAAATATTATATCACTCTCCAGCTGTAAGCCAGATTTTTAGGATGCATTATGTCAATTAATCAGCGCAGAGGATTCACATCATCTTCACCTCCACTCACCTTGCAGTTTGCGGCGATGGAAGCGCGGCGAGCCCAGAAGGTTGTTTTTGAACGAGTTGAGCCTTGTTCTCCAGTGGGCGGAGCTCGAGGCGGCCAGACCGCCACTGCCACCTGGGCTTGAGGGCGGAGTCAGTGACAGCGAGGCCCCACCAGCTCCGTCCGCCCTGGAAGAAGAAGACGAGGAGGAAGAGGAGGGAGGGGTGGTGGAGGAAGGGTGCTGGATTTGGTGCACAGGTGTGCCCAGCGGGGTGGGCAGCGGTGAGCCCTGTGGAGTGACCTGTGACACAGGAGGAGGGGTGGCAGAGGAGTTAGAGGACGAGTGGACATTCTTGGACTTGAACACAGAGGGAGAGGGGAAGTTGAAGAAGCGTGGAATGGGGGACAGGAGTGGGGAGGGGGACGGAGAAGGGGAGCGTGGACTCTGAAGAGGGAGGGACTTCATGGAGTGAAGCTGGGGCCGGTCAGTGGGGCCCTTTGAGGGCAGGGTTTGGGTTTTTGGGTCAGGCGCTGGGCGGGTAGGCCGAGAGGTGGTGGCACTTCCTGGTTTGGGTTCTTTGGAGGTGGAAGCAGAGGTGGGGGTGACTTCTGATTGGCTGAAAGTGAAGACCGGGCTCTGATGGGCAGACAGAGAAAGATGGGGAGAAGGAGGGAAAGACGGGTGGACAGATGAGAAAGCAATGGTCATGAATTATGGGTCAAGGAAATGGTTCTTAAACAGGCCTCGATCAGAAGCAACAAATGGAAGATGGATTTGGTGATACTCTTGGGTATAGTTATGTGTGTGGTTTAGTCTCTTTTTGTCCATATCAGCATGTGCACACAGACTTTTTACGAGGCAGCATGATGTGTCTATGAAATGGGAATGTGTATGACTGAGAATGTGACAGTATGATGGAAAGGTAGGGCTAGCAGTGACAGTCTGACTAAGGGTTATCATGAAAAAACAGCATCACAGGAAATTTGGTTTTGTGCTATTGATGGCCAGAACTGATAATTATATATTGAAGCTGCCAATAATACACATGTTTACAGTGTGTTCATAGGAGATGCCTGGAAAGACAGATTTCTGACACATCAGACAACTGTTTTTAGTCTACAACACTGCAGACAGCGAACAAAGACTGACTGACTGATTGGTTGCAACTGAATTACAGTTAACACTATGCTGCCCTGTATGAACCTGTATGAATATAAAAATGATTGCAAATTAAAGGATAACACTGGAATTTTTGAATAGTTTTATTATCAACAACCTGTCAACAATTGTCAACAATTACAAAGAAAAGACCAAAAGTTACACATTTGATCGTCTCCCTAATAAAAACTTCTCTGCTTTGTCTTTGAGACACAGCCCCAAGCCCACTGGTCTCTACTTACGATGTAAATGTTTGAAAACTGGCCACTAATATGTAGTTTCAGGACAACTGGGCAATGTAGTTTTATTAAATATTTCTCAGGAAGAGGAAGAAATTGCATTTCTGATACGTTAGCTAGTATTTACAGCAGCAGGAGGGTGTACGTGGCATTGACTTAAAATAAACCACAGTGCCTGTGTTAATGTTAATAAAGGAACATGTCACCCAGAGCAACACTAATATGTTCTAATAGTTTTTGGACAAAAATGGAGCTCTATGGAGGAATTAGCTATATCAGGCGTTGGCTGCACAGAACATACTTAGTACTTCCTTAGTGCAAGCATTTCATTGTTGGTTTTGGTCTTTTTGGAAAAATATATTTGTTGTCGAGGGTTAAATTAGAAGATTGATGCCACTCTGTTTCTGCAGTAAACATGAAGCTATAGGTAGCAGCTGGAAACTGGGAGAAACAGCTAATGTTAGTCTGGTTCTGTTAGTCTCACAAAGCTCAATAATGAACACATTATACCATGTCTGTTTCACGAGTCTCTGCTGGGTTGCTATCCAGGAAGTTACTCCTCTTGGCAGGAAATAGTCTGGTACATATCCACTTTTACAACCATAAACAGATGTTTTTCCATGCAGGTTTTCATATCGATTTGAACAGACCAGATATAATGAGGTAAGTAGTGACCTTAAGAGGTGCTGGTAGGGTGATTTTGTTACCTTTGGACAGCACTAGGTTAACTGTTTCCCTTTCTTACCAGTATTTGTGTTATGTTCAGCTAACAGGAAGCTAGTGGCTGCTTAATTTCTACTGTACATTCAGTACATGAGAGTGGTATTGATCTTCTCATCTAAAAAAGGAAATTAGAGCTTTAACTGCTTGTAAACAGTAGCAATAATATCTATGAGAACCTGCATTAGCTGCTTTAGCATGGCTAATCTAGTCTGCATCTGTGTCTCTAGGTAGCAAGTCAAACCCTATTTTTCATGAGGCAGCTTGGTCAGAGGCAACAAATAGTACAAGTAGAAACAAATAGCTCAGTACCACAGTTGAACACAGTAGAATAGAGTAGAACGCGGTCAAGTTCTTACCCTGGGACTGCTGAGAGGACTGGAGGACAAACCTGTGGATGCTCCGCTGACTGAACGAGACCTTTTGAAGACAGCAACAAACAACAAGGAGATTCATCATTTAGGTGAATGGAAGTTCAGGTGCAACAGTTGAGACAAATTCTGTAATTTGTAATCCATAATTTCATCAATGAAAAAAGCTTGCATGATATGTCAGTGCTGGTTTGTACCTCTGGCTGTGTGCATTAGTGTCCAGAGCCCTGCGAGGTGGAGTGGGAGACCCCTGTTCTGTGACACTGAGGACCTCCAGGCTCTTCCTCTCCGGACGACAGCGGCCATGACGCGTCAGCATTGGTGAGTCCACGCGCTTCCTGGGTGGGTCTTTAAGGACAGAAATGTTTTTATCTTAAAAAATATACAGTATAATTAATCTTAAAAAGTTCTCCTGACATTTCAAAGTGCAAAGTTCAGAGGAATAATAACGTTCTCTTTCACAATAAAGCTGTTGCCTTGTTGTCCTTTTTTAGACTGTAAAAGTTTTCTCACCTATGTCGTTTCTGGGTGGCAGATCCTCGTCCTCACAGCTGGGATATCGCTCCTTCCTGTCCAACAGGAGGTAATAGATCATCTTCTCTTGGTTTTCCCTGCAAAAGAAGATGCAGAGAGACACAGAATTTAAAGATCAGGTTAAACTGACAGGAAAAGACGGAGGCTTGTCAGCAAGACGGATATTTCATACAGGCCATGAGGGCCATGGCTGCTATGCCTCCTCAGTTTGGCCTTATGCCCTCATGTCCTGCAGCCACAGTGGCCCTGATGCCCCGCCTGTTCTGCCTCAGCTGTTTTCACCATTTTCTCCTCTGCCTCTTTCCCATCAACAGCTATGCAGTTTTGAGCCTGATATGAAGTTCTGGAAAACCTGACTTTATTGGTAATAGCATGACACAAATCTAGGATCAGCTTCAGCGTTGTCTTAGCTGACCCAGGGGCCCCACTGTTAGTTGCCTATGACTATTTCAACCTAATGTTTGTAACATTACTATTACCAATAAATTATTTTGTGAAGTAAACAGCTTTATATATTTATTCATTTTACTGACAATTATACTGTTTATTAAAAATAAAATCATTCTTAACCCTTAAAATAACTTTCATTGATGGCCTTATGAACTTACATTTTGTTTTAAGTCACTGAAAGTTGCTGCTTGAGTTAAAAAATCAGCTCACCTGACATTTTTGTTTTGCTTCGTTAGCCGGCTAATTAGCCTGCAGGCTAATTCAGCAAAGTAGAGTTAATGTTAATGAGGGTCAAGACAACCGTAGCACAAATTAAACCTGCTTTTTTGGCCCCTTGAGGGCCCCTTGAGGGCCCCTTTTTTACATGCTTGAGGTCAGGGAAAAAACTGTACACAAAATACTGACAATGTTGTCACCATTCAAAGTTACATATTAGCAAAGAGTTGCTTATTTTAGTTTCCACTAACTCTTAGACAAATATCTAGCTCTTTGGCTACTATGTGCTCCACTATGTTCACCAGCTTGATGCTACATTTGTCTGTCTGCTGTCTGGTGCTGCTCAGGTCATGTACAGTAAATTCATCAGAGCTTTTTCACTGACTACAGCTGCCTACTGTGGCTGGTAAAGGGGACAATGAGAGCTGAGACTCGGTTAAAACAGTCGAGTTGGACCAGAAACAAACAAAACAATACAAGCAGACAGAGATAACGATCTGTGCGTTCGTCACGATGACCCCTTTCACATTATGCATAATCATTTGATCCACTGTCAATAAAAAAACATTGACAAGTGCAGCTCTGATGTGAATGTTTGTTGGCTTGTCCTGTTGAAGACGGCAGTGCATTGTGGGTAGCGAGAAGCCAAATCAGTTTGGCAGAGAAGTGGGACACAAGGGATGGATGGGGAAAGAGATAAAAGGGCCATTGTTGATGTTGTTACTCTTGTTCCTGCCATGCCAGGCAGATTAATGATGTAAGTAATTGACTGGCCACAATGAGACAAAAAGACAATGAGGGAGAGAGAGAGAGAGAGAGAGAGAGAGAGAGAGAGAGAGACATAATGAGAGAGAAATTAAATTAACCACACACACAATTATGCATTTTTTTAGGGTGCATGCAAGCATACCTGTGAATTGCATCTGGGCCTCTATGAGACTTGACATGTCTGTTCAACTCTTTTAATGACTGCATATGTCTGGAGACCAACAGGCGCAGCGCGGACGCTAATGTTTTGAATTCTTTCATTCATTCATTTCTATGAATATTTATCAGCAGTTGGAATGTCACATATTCCAGCATATTTACTACTCAGCACTGGTGCACATGGATGCATTGCTTCTCATCAAAATGGAAATGTTAGATGGGTTGTATTTACTCACTCCTCACTTGTAAGGTCCTGTGTGAGTTTGACCCGGTCTCTAAAGCACCCTAGGGAGTACATGCTTTCCAGGACATCAGGGTCCAGCTCTGTTAAGGACAGGATCCTCTTCACACACACCCGGCGAGGGGGCGGCTGCTCTGGACATGGCTCATTACGACCACTCCTGACAGGGAAAGGTCAGTGTATGTAGTTAGCATGTGTAAATATATAAACATGAGAAACATCTGTAAGTTTACAGCAAGCACCGATAGACATTGAGGTCCAACATCAGACAGGTTTTCACAGTCTAATATTATGGTGCAGATAATTCCCAACAAAAATAAGGTAGAGATAGGAAAAGAATTTTAATCTTGCTTTGAAACTGCTGTCACTTTAATGATAAGAGTATAGCTAGCTGGGGGATTTTTAGGTAATTACAAAATATAAGCAAGATGGTGTGGGTGCAGCTGGCTTGAGTGATGGGAACAGGGAAAATGCAAAGGGAGTGAGAAAAAAGTAAGAAAACTGAATGTACTTACTGGTACCAGGCATGTTTCTGTATTGCTTCTAGCTGTAATCAACAAAAATAGAAGACAATATTGAAGCATTGATCCAAACATGTCTTCCCATTTTTACAACTGATCATGTATCCCTAAAATGAAACAAGTCAACAAGGATGAAGCAGCTGCTGTCAACTGAACACGCCAGCACTGCAGATACAATCATAATGCTAAATTTTGTTGTTTGTTTGTACAGAGTTGGCCAGAGAGTAACAAACGTGTTTCAGGAATTAGCCTGTCTCAGTGTGTTCCAATGAGCTCTCTATGGATGTATTATAAGGGCTGGATGTGGCCAAGCCACTCAGCTAGATTTAGAATTTTTCCCAGTGGCAACTCATGGTATTGCAACCAAAAATCCCCTGCCCCATAGACCACCATTGTAAACCAGACATCTGTAGAACTGTTGGCAGGACACCTCCAACTATAAACATGGTCAATTATTGCTTTTTTATTGCATTTTTTTGAGACACAGAGTTTTAGTATTTATAAAACTTTTCCAAAGACGCCATACTTGCCATAAAAGCTTTTGCAACATTCATGGGCCCACTTGAGATGAATTACAATACCTCAACTTTACCTCAACACATATGCAAATAAAGTTCATTATTATTATCATCCTAATTATTATTATTATTATTATTATTATTATTATTATCAGCCTCAGTTGTACATTACACTTAGTTCTAATTAGCAAAGGTTAGTGTGCTCACAAGCTTAGATGATGAACATGGCAAACATTACACCATACATACATGTTAGCATTTAGCTCAAGTACAGCCTCACAGAGCCTCTAGCATTGACAACTTTCTATTTCTACTTTCACAACTGCAGAAAGTTTGCCTGCAGTCCACTCCCACATCCCTTTGTACATTATATACTGTACTCTGTGAAAGCCCCCTCTCTGCATTTGGACTGCATACAGTGTAGCCACTGCATCAATACTGCACAGCATCTCTTGGGGTTGGAGTAATGGAGCAGCTGCAGTTCTGCAAGCATGTAAAAAGTCCAAAGCGGGCCTTCTGTGAACGCTGTATTTGTACGTCTGCAGAGAAGAGACCAGTAAGCAGCTGCATACAGTAAGAGCTATGCATTTGTTACCTTGCCTATAAAATCATGCATGCAGCACAGAGGAGACACTCCAACATTCCTGTTTCCTAACTGATATTAATATTAATATTATGTGGGTTCACTTCCTCATGTTCTCCTTGCCAGTTACCCATGTACCTTTGAAGTGGATTGAAATCTGTCTGTTTGCATGGTGGGTGGTTTACCGTGGAGGCTGCTAGCAGACTGACAGAGACAGAGGGAGAGACAGTCTGACCTGGTTTCAGGCTCCATTAATCAACAGCTCATCAGACGAAGCCACAGCTTTGATTACATCTGCTCTGTTGTAGCTGACTGACTAACTGACCAGACTTACTCTTTCCCTCTGTCTTCATTGTACAGCATGTAGCCAACCACATTATCACAGCTGTCTCTATCTTTCTGCCTCTTTAACATGCATTCATTTCCACCCCACATGCCTGCTTTATCCCAGCCTCTCTTCATAACCTGAGTGCAGTGGAATTTCCTCTAGTAGTCCATTCATTCAGCCATTCATTTATTCATTCACTCATCCTCTCCCCTCTCTTTTAACGCCTTGCTTTCAGGAAGGAAAGCTGGCATTCAGGTGAAAAGGAAGCCAGTTCCTCGTCTTTTTCACCCTCAGTGACTCCATCCTTCTTCACAGCCACTGATGAAGCTGTTTTATCCATTTATTCATTCTTCTACATGCATCTATACATATGTGACCCTTTTCCTTTATACATCTTAGTTTCCACGAGTCCTGTTTCCACATATACTGCTAACTTGCCTTTGAGGACAGAAATAAAGACTCAGGCCAGCCCTGTCATGGCTGACTCCACTTGAGCCTTTAAGCAATACCTTAGGCCCATCCCTCTGCTCTGCTCTGTTCTGTCCACCTGCCTCGTCTCCCTCTTCCCTCTGTATAAGGTCCTGTGTCAGGGTCAATTTCTGTCACATCTTGAAGCAGCCTGGGGCTGGGTCCTCTCTGCTCCTTCCTAAATGCCTGGTTCATGCTTGCTGCAGAAACTAATGAGGTACAATGTGAGTGGCAACGGTTGACCCGCCTTCACTTGTTACTGTTACTTCCCATCAAGCTCTATATTTATATGCAGTTTAGAATTATAACTGAGGCAGATCAAAATGCTGCATAATTTTTGGGTCCTTTCTTACAAACAGAGACAGTCAAAACCAGCATTTCTGATTTTGCCAGCTAGAATGACAACGGTCACTGACAGATTTTATCAGCTGTAGCTAGCTAATTACACTAGCATTAGTTCCAGGAGTTAGTTAAAAATGTTGGCTGATTTTTTTTTATTGCTTCTAGCTGACTCTAAAAAATGAAAACTCTCTGAAAGGGGTCTTGTTTGTGTCTTGAACTTGATGGCTACATACACAATACCTGCTAAGAGATTGAGGCTAGTGCTACATGCTCCAGGCATGGACATGGACATAAACAAACAGCATTGCTCTTGTATGGAAGTCTACAGCTGATAGTCATAGTATTGATAAAAAAAAAAAAATCAAAATAACACTCATTTCATTCTAAAATAACTGTTTGTCTGCTAAGCACAATTGTTGGTCCTTTCAAACAGCATATTTTCACTTTAATGTTAGAAGAGAGAAGGGCTTTTAGGAGAAGGGCTGGCCGGTGTGTTTGGCAAACACAAAGGTACCACAGGGTAACACTGGATGGGGTTGCTGGAGTGCAAACTCCCCCAAATCCAATAAAAAGCAGGACGGAGCAACAAATGTTTAGTACTGGTGCAGCTGAGGGGCAGAGCTACAGGAAACACTATGTGAGGGGAAACTGAGCTGCCAACACAGTGAGAAAATACTACACAGCTGATGTGCTCATCTGGGAATTTTTGTATTTAACCTGTATCGCCACAAGCCAATTACTGATCGCCTCCTTGGTGTTAGAAGTAGTGCTGTGTTAGGTAGTCGGCTAGTAAGCCGGGCATGCTCAGAAGTTTGCAGCTTTGTTAGATAACCACACTGTTAAATCCATCCCCAAAAACAATATATCACTATATAATATAATTCAAAGCACACTGCCATTAGCTCGTGCTTTTCACACTTAATCAGGTGTCTTTTTCCTCTCCCTGTACCCCCCTCCCTCCTCACCGTCAGCCTCTTGTCAGCGTTGACTTCTATCATTCCTTTGAGCAAAGCTTGGCAGTCCGGAGGTATAAAGTGAGGCATGTGGAATACCCCGCTCTTCACTTTCTCTAGAAGCTGCCGCAGGTTGTCATGGTCAAAAGGCAAGGCACCCTGGGAAGGAAGTGGAGAAGATGGAGGGACAGAAGATACATTATGAGAGAGAAAACAGATTAAAAAGAAATGCAAAGAGGTGGGGTGGAAGTGCAAGTGGAACCATTGACTGTCTGTGGCTGGTTGTTTTCTGTGCAAAAAATATCACAATCAACATAGTTAAAGCATTACTTCAACATTTTGGGAAACCACTGTCTTACCATAAGCAATTAGCTTATGTTAGCATTGAGACTGAAATCAGTAGAAAACAGCTAGCCTAACCTCTAAAGCTCGATAATTGTGTTATCCTGTTTGTTGTTTGTTTAATCTGTTCAATAACTGAAGTGTAAAATTACAATTCTCTTTTTTACAGAGGGTTATGTTCTACATTTATGGATTAAATGAATGAGATATATGATAATTAGGAAGCTTTGGAGGGGCTGGTCGGTGCATTTTTCTTGCTGACAAATGCTGTGATGTCTTTGTGTTATGCTTCTCACAGAAACACATTGTATCTATATTTAAGGCTTCACAAATGTGTGTTTTTTACATCCATGTTTGCAAGCGGCCTTTTTCTTCCCTGCTTTTTGCTGGCGCATTGCTACATCTCTTGGCAGGTTCCACCCACCAACTGTCATTCAGTGGAAAAGTGTAAAGCCGTCAGCAGCCGGGTACTGTGTCACCCACAGGCTTGTGCATCCTACTATCTTGTTAGTATAGCACAAGACGCAAACAAAATGGTGACCAGCTCATTGTAACTTTGCTCCAAGGTGCCAACAGTGTTGTTATTACTGTCCGACCTGAGCTGAATTGTGGGAGTCAAAGGGCAGGGAGAAAAAGACACTCAGCTAAATACTAGAAGAGAGAAAAGAAACAAAGAGGACATCAGAAGGATCTTCTTACCACAAGGAGAGCAAAGAGGATGACCCCACAGCTCCAAACATCTGCCCTGCGACCATCGTACTTCTCCCCCTGCAACACAAGTGCAAGGACAGGGTTGTATTAGACATGCACACACACACACACACACACACACACACACACACGCACACACACACACGCGCACACACACACACACACAGAAGGAAACGTACCCTTATGACCTCTGGGCAAGCATAATGAGGGGATCTATAAATAAAGAAGGTGAAATTATTAAATGATTTCATCAGACACAAACATACACACAGACAAAGGATGCAGCGACTTCTTGTGAGTATAAAGTGCTGATTCATGTAAAAAAACCACTGCAGTCTGAGTGTACAAAAATTGAGAACACCTGCTCTTTGATCCATGGAATAGACTGAATAGGTGAATCTAGGTGAAAGCTACAATCCCCTACTAAATTTGTCTGTTAAATCCACTTTTCCACCTCCTGATGGGCAGGTGATTTCAAAATGTTTAAGCTTTATGAACAAAGCCATCGATTATGTGGGAAGAAGCACAATAGAGCACTGAGTGGAAATTCTGCACACTGTGTATATCAGCAAATTTGATCAACTGTTTAAATACAGGCTGCTTTTAACCCATCGCCCAGTACTCACCCACAACTGGTTTCCAACAGGCTGTCTCCGACTTGTAGTGAGGCCATGCCAAAGTCTGCTATCCTGATGTTATTCTTCTCATCCAGGAGAAGATTCTCTGGCTTCAGATCTCTGTGACTGAACACACACACACACACACACACACACACACACACACAAACACTCAATGAAAGATCTTGAGGATTTTCCAAAACCACTAACAGCAACTAAAGGTAAATTAACCTTGTTTGCACACTTGGTTAATTCATATGACATGTCAACACTTCTAAAATGGAGATTGGCAGTTTGTCAAAGCATAGTGATATTAAACAGAGAGCGGTCATGTGTGTGTCCTGGTTCTTGCTGTCAGTGGACACAAAAATAGGCTTTTCCAGAAACACAATAAGCTTGATGATGATTATGAACAGGTTTTTACAGTAAAGGTGGTTTTCAGATGGACCTGACATGGATGTATGTCAGAAGTGTTATGATCAAACCAAACCTTTTCCACCAAACACTTGTTTAAGGGAATGCTTGTTCTCATACCAGCTCATACTGGACTGCATGAGGTCCAACAAATCAAACATCTGTCACATTTTCCATGACATGGGCTTGTTATGGTGTCAGAAGCTGATTATTCCAACTTATAATATTAATAAAATGTATATTATTTCATTCAGGTTTAAACATCAGCTTACAGTAAAAAAAAAGCTAGTTCAGTGATCATTTGTGATGAATTAATATGATGTCAGCAGGTTAATAACATGCATCATAGCACTGGTAAATTAAAGGTACTCTTTGAAGTGCTGTGGAACAGGTAGGTACATCTGCACATGCAACAAGGACACACATGTGCATGCACATGCTTGTGGATGATCAATACACAGCACAGCCTGCCTATGGTTTTGCACTATTTCACTTATCTACTGGTGGTGATAATGTACAAAGAAATGCAGCAATGTGCCAGTAGAGGCAGGGAAAAAGGACACCGGTGAATTATTTCACCATAGAAACATTAAACGCCTAAGTAAGCTGGCTAATTTGTGTGTAACTTGGTGCCAAATGTTGTCTTTTTAATCTAATATATACATTGGACATGGTGGTGTCAGGTCACATGACCACCCCATAAATGTGGACAAATGGAGCAATGTAACGACAAGAGGTTAAGAGCCAAACAGACACACACAAACACACACAAAGAAAAAAAGGGGGCAGGCCTCACAGAGGCCATTAGCCTGTCACAGACCATATGGAGTGACTGTGGCAGAAGTCAAGGGCGGAGATGATTTGTCTGAAGAATTTCCTGGCCTCTTTGGGGGTCAGCCTGCCCTTTTTCACCAGGTAGTCAAATAACTCTCCGCCAGACACATGCTCAAGCACCAGGTACCTGAGAAATGGAAGGCCAGAGAGTTCAGAAAGATGGAAACAGGTCTGGAAAGCAAAGGATCTTTGGTAACAGCAACATATCAAATAAAATACCTGCCATCCAAATTCATGCACACAAGTCATGGATGCTTCTCTATACATACAAACTCAAACACACACTCACAGCTCTTTATAGCTTCCATGTCATGTGGTTAATTATCTCAGTTTTGTCTTACAGAATCTTTTTTCCTTTTCAGATTTAAGGTTGTTTCTGTTCTGGCAGAGATCCAAAAGCAGAGAGGGGAGATTTCTAAAAAAAAGACAGCGGAAAGGAGGAAGATAAAGAGATACTCACAGGTATTTGTTATTCTCATAGACATCATGCAGCTTCAGAACGTGAGGGTGCTCTATTAGTTTAAGAATAGCTATTTCTCTCTCCACCTGGATAGACAGAGGGAGGGAGGGGAGGGGGGTGTGGAGAAAGGTTAAGAGAGAGGGAAAGAGAAAAGAGGAGGAACGAGGTTAGAAATGATGGAGATTGAAATGTCAGAGGGAAGAGGAGGGTAGAGAGGGAGGAAGCACGTAAAGGCAGAGAAATGTGGAGCAGAGGGAGGCAGTGTTAAATGGTATTGTAAATTCCTTGGGATTCATTTCTGGGCAGAAACAAGTCATTGAAGTTGTGCTAAAAAAAGGGGCTGTCAACAGGGAGGGGCAGAAACAGCAAATAAGTATTTACTAAGACAAAGTGTGTTTTTAAAAGCATAAGGGACAAATGGAAAAAAGAAAGGAAGGAACAACCATATTGAGAAATTCTGAATGACATACAGCCTGTTCTGTCTGTCATGTTTCCCTGTCAAAGCTTGAGTACTTGTCATGGCCTGTACATTGGCTCCAACACATGTATGTAGACATAAAACTGCATGAATCAATATTTTTCTATAAGTAATGACCCGAAAAAAAATATGTGAAATGTAAAGGGGGCCACTCACAGTGATAAACCTACAGAGAATTATCACCAACTCTGCAGTTCCCCTCAGCTTTAAGGAGAGTTTTAGCATCTTTCAGTTCATTGCGTTGGTTTTATGGCCCATAACTTTACTGTCAGCGCTCTCATCAATCTCTTCTCCAGCATCAACACCAGTCAACCAGGCAAAAACCAGCAGACAGACACAGTTAGCTGCTAGCTAGTGAACATAGTGGAGCATTTAGCAGCTAAAGAGATAGATATCTTGCTCTGGAGTTGGTGGAACCCAAGAGAGAGCTGAAAAAGAGTGAATACTGGACTTACATTAACCACATGGCACAAGTAATAGCTTTGGATGAATGCTAATTTTGCTCAGTTTCTGCAAGATGTGTAAACAAGCAACCGTTTAAGCTAAGTTGCTAAGTTGCTTAGCCCCAACTTTAAAAGCTCATACTATATCAATGTTTTGCTTACAGCTTGTTGTACTGTCCCAAAGTGGCCCAAAAAATCAATTGATGCAGGTTTAAATTTATGGCAGATGGACATTAGCTATTGTATTGATTAATCTATATTAGGCTGCATGAACTGCAAACCTACACAAGGATCTGGATGTCATATTAAGATGCACTTGATAATATCTAAATCTGTCCTATAAAAGGAATGAATGAAGTTAATCAGATCTCATTTCAGCACCAGCAGCTGTCCATAGTATGACCTGTTAAACTCACACATGGCACAGAATGAGGCCCAATATCGACTTGGTCTCCACATGGCTGGACTGATTATTGGATGGTATGTTCATGTCATTTTCATTGTGGTTTGAGGTCTTTCAAGGTTTTAGGAGTTGAAACATATAGTCTGAAACATGCTTAAAAGTTCTGATGAATCCTTTCACAGGGCCAAATTCTATTGATTTTAAGCCATGTTTGGTCCAATGGCAGCCATGTGCATGAGACTCTGTTTCTGCTTGATAGAAAGGTAGAATGGAAACACCTCTGACTGTAATGCAGTCTAGCACAACACTAACATGATCTCAAGGTTAAACCATATTACAAGCATCACAGAAGTAGACTTTACATCAGCACGGTTGTCTATTGGACTACATTAGTGAATGTGAGAGGACAAAAGTGGGCAACAACTGCCAGAAACATATTTCCAAACTTCTTATGTTTAGCCTCTGTGTCATGTTGGAGCCCTTGGGCAGAAAGCTAAAATTGTAAAGCCACATTTGGAGTGTCAACATGAAAAAGCTACTTCAGTGTGCTGGCTGTCCCAGCTAAAGCTAGCAGACAGCAGCCCAGTAATGCGGTTACTGACAGTTAGCACAGAGCAGGCAATGGGCAGCTGTCCAGAGCATATATAAACTGTATAAACCGGAGGACTGGGGACCAGTGACATTTGCAGGGGATGAAGGCTTTCTGTCTTTGGTGCAAAAGATTCAACACTTGGATTTGTCATTTGGCTATATAAAGAAATCTGGGCAAAAACACACAGATTTATGTTGTTTGAGCCACCCATACCAGACGCCTGACTGTCTACGCATGTGTGATCTGATATACTTTAGAACAAGGCGCTCTACCTTTCTCTAGACCATAATCAAAATCAAACACTGAGACGTTGGTCTAAAACATATGAATGACAACGCCTTGTGTGTTAAAGTTTTCCCCATGTAACATGCTGTATTTTAAAAAAGAGAAACTGCTCAAAGCTCCAAGAAACCAGCCACATTAGAAACGGCGACATAAAAAAGCTATTTCAGTTCAATTCAAGTTCAATTCAGTCCTATGTGTTTCAGCTGCAGTAGCTTTCATCAGAAAGCTTAATTAGCAGAATGAAATCATCTCTATTGTTCGCTATACAGAAGCAGTGCCCACACACTCAGCAGCTCCAAGTTACAACACACAGATGGGCTTTTCTTGACAAAAATATAGACTCCATTTCTGTTGCTATTTCTGCAGTTTGGAGGGTGCAAGCTTATGAATTTAGCTTTGTAGCCACCATAATGACAGTCACAGCGACAACAGGCACAACAAGTACAGCACATAGAAAGACATAAAGATAGGCAGATGGACAAGTAGTTGAGCTACATTATAGGTTCTGTACCTTCATTAGAACTGATTCAGAGAGTTTCTCTCTGTTGACAATCTTTATGGCCACCTTCTGCCCTGTTATACAGTGGACACCCAGCTTCACCAGTCCTGAGAGACAGAGAGGAAGAAAATGTTTGAGGATCAGAAATCATCATGCAGCGTGAAAACAGGAAGGAGGGGTTGTCATAAATAATTCAAAAAGCTTTACTGACATTGTCACAAACATTGACCAAACTCAGCTCACCAAAAGGCTGATTGGAATCTGTGTTAAGAGGCCTGCTGTGATGTCTTCTCAATAAATACTAAAGAAATGCATGTCCACTCGTGAATTTTAGGAGATCCTTTAAGGTGGTAGCAGAATAAAACCAATGATGATAAGACTTGCAGATGGAATAAGGATTAAACCAGGAGCTGTGAATATTATGTGTTAAAGTAATCCAGGATTCTGGAATCAGCTGATGCACCTTGCAGACGTCCTACTGGCCGTGCTGCAAGAGGAGGCTCCTACCTGTCTGTCCCTTCCCGAGGGTCTTCTCCAGCCGGTAAGGCCCCACATACTGGCTGGACTGGGCCACCGTCAGCTCCTTGCTGCTCATCCTTGCCGAGATGAAATTCTACTCCTGATATAAGGCAGATCAAGATAGCGTTCGCTCCTGCTCCGTGCGTAATGCCGTAACGCACATCACTGGAGAGGAGAGGTACGGAGGACGTGCTCTAAAGCCGGGCCCTGCAGGCTACTCCCATGCACTTGTTTGTCATGCGGTCAGGTCCGTGCTTGGAGTGAGTACCGGCCCAGTTTCTACTCTGTAAGGCCTAGAAGAAAGTATCTCCCAGTCTCAGTTTGTGTCTCTGACTACAGCGCAGAGAGCAGCATCATTCAGAGAGGGAAGGTAGAAAAGATCAGAAAGAACCGGACGCGTGAGGTTTGACCGGTGCCAGTGATGGGAGACGTCCACAGTAACGTGTCTCATCAAACCCACCCCCTGCTATAAATAACAGGAGTTTAAAGCTGATTGATCCTATATAGCTTATACAGCTGGTTAAAAGTGGGGCAGAAAAGACTGATCTCATTCAGACCTGGACAGGAAGGCTACATATGCCACAGACTGATTTCCGTAAGAGCAGAGTCTCAAATATCCCAAGTCAGAATACCCTGATTGAATGCATTCTCTGATCGATATCAGGGACCCCCCCCCCTCTCCTCGCTGCTGCTACCGTCCAAAAATGTTTTTCATAATCCTTCCAAGCTCACACATTTCCCGTTTCTTCTCAAGCCAGGCCTCGTTTAGTCAGTATCTGCCTTTCTGTGCAGATGCGGCGTTGTCCAGACAATAATCTATTATCACAACAGCATCAGCAAGAAGAATGGGTTTTCCAATATCCGGTGCACACTTTGGCTCACCCCTCCCCGGCCTTGCATCAGGAAATAGAGGAAGAGGGGGGAGAGCATCAAAGAGGCAAACAGCGTCGGGCAAGACCGGGCGAGACAGGCGTGATGCGCCCTCTGTCAGGACAGCTGCGGCGGAGAGAGGTGCGCTCGGTGCGCCGGTGGAGGTTCAGCGCTCGGCCCGGTGATTAATCCTGTTTCTAGAAACAACAAGCATCCTCAGCTGGCCTGGTGGTAGCCGCCTCCCCGCCTCTCCTCCCTCCCTCTCTCGCTCTTCCTCTCTGTGTCTCTTTCTCTCTCCCTGGCCGGCTATGCTCATGATATCACCGCATCTCCTCCCTCAGCCGGCGCCAAACTGCAGCCTCCAGAACAAATGACAGAAATGAAAAACAACAAAAAAGCGCCTTGAGGAAAATTATGTCTCAGTTTGTCAGGGGTTGCCCGCATCCACGGGGGTGTCCATCATCCACGGGATGGTCTCCTCCACTCTGCTGCTGCCTGTGATATCCCCGTTTCCCTTTCTCTTTTTCCCCGCCTCTCACGCTCCCCCTCCTCCTCCTCCTCTCTGCTTCCTACTCTCCATCGGTCAGCATCAGCATCCGGGTTCCGCTTCTCCCTCCCCACCCTTTTTTACTACAGCAAAGTTCCATGTTATGTGTTTGACTGCAACAACAGAAAATATCAAGACTGTCAAGTACCACACGGTCCAAGCCAGTCTCACAGATGTGCTCCAAAACAAGAGAACATTAGAAACTATGACGAACACATGGACAGGGATGTTATAGAGACACTGGTAACACTTTCTAATGAGGATAGCTGAGCAATGCTTAACTAATGCATGACTCATGATCATTTGATGCATGAGTTGATGCTGGATGTGTCATTCATTTCTGCTGTTATTCAGACATGTTCAGGTCATGTAGTTACTTTACATTGGACCACTTAATGAATGTCACTTCATGAGGCTGCATGATTCAGCTGTCTTTAGGTGACATTCAGGGGTGGAGCAGGAGTTTAACTTACTTTAACTTAACTTACTAATTAAGATCAGTTCGGTTTCAGTTCAGTTTCAGTTGTATTGCTTATGTGTAGGTTAACACAGGAACACTGTACTGTGAAATGCGTCAGATGAGAAAAAAAAATAAAAAATAAAAAAAAAAATATATATATATATATATAT
>JBBMOE010000033.1:858941-952800 GCA_037975065.1 Chaetodon trifasciatus
AGTTCACTGTTTTGTTGGGTTTAATTGTATTGGTGGTTTGTGTTTTTCTTTTCTACCAAATTGTGTAATTACAGTACCGAGTGAATTACATTTCAATCGAAATGTTGACTTAAAGGACCAGTGTGTGATGTTTTGGAGGACATAGTGGCAGAATATGGCAGAACTCTAACATAATATTTGTTTTCACTGGTGTAGAATCACCTGAAAATAAGACTCATTGTGTTTCTGTTACCTTAGAATGAGCTCTTTATATCTCCTGAGCCGGTTGTCTTCAATAGATTCCACCATGTTGCACAACCATGTTTCCACAGTAGCCTGGAAGGGACAAACCAAACACTGGCTGTTCTTCAAGCTTCTAGCTTCTCCTACATGCTTGGAGAGTGAGGTATGAGGTGAGGGGTGTTCAGTCCATTCCAATTGTTAGATGCCACAAAATCCTACACACTGGTCCTTTAAAGATTGTACTGAATTGAGCAAGGGTGTGTTTTATTTATTATGAATTCAACTTTGTATTAGCAAGAGGAAAAGTGATATTTCCCTCGTTCAAAAATTCTGTAGTTTAAAACCAAACCCAGAGAACAAGTCAGTGAGTGGACGTTCAGTGTGGATTGTGTTGTCAGCATTTCAAGCTCAATTAAAACACTGTTTAGTAACACATTCACTGATTACACAGTATATACTGTATTCATGTAGCAATGTGTGATTTTGCTTTCACTCTTTATGTATTTAATTCTCCTTCAATAAAATGAAATGAAAATATAGATTAAAGGACATGTAACTGATGAACAGCCACTGTACACCACTGACCCCTGGGGCAGACCATAATGTGCAAAAGCACTGGATGCTGCATCAGTGTGTGCTGTGATTAAGGTTCACATTGTGATATCTGTGTGACGCTGACTCACAAATCTTAATCTCTTTTAATCTTAATCTCTTGATGCTGTCAGGTTGATGTAGCTCAGATTATCCAATGGTGCCGTTTTTGAGTGGTCGCATGTAAGTCCACATCCGTGAGTTTATCTGTGTGCTATAGATGGATTTCCACATGAACAGACCCAAATGAGAGAAAAGTCACAAGCCAAAAAGCATGTTTCACAGAGCTATCTCACAAAAATACCATTTTTCATCTTTTCCGGTAGGATGCACATTGAACACCTCCGTCCGTTCATGCCTTACATTCGAAGATGCTTCTTAAAGCATCACGCTATTAACAAATGTCTCGGGATGGTTCACATTCTTACAAAGTGAAACAAAGTGAAATGTTTTTTCCACAGATCAATCAGTGAAGTTTTGGTAACTGCTAATGTAATTGTATTTTTCCACCACAGGGTGGTGCTGTTATGCTATTACTCACACTATCATCTCACAGTCTAATGGCATTTTCTAGCCATAGGATCGTGATGTAAATATCTGCTTATTCTGAATGTGATGTGGCAGCATGTTTCAAACATGTTGAGACAGGAGCAACAAAAGACTGAGAAACTTATGGAATGCTCCAAAAACACCTGTTTGGAACATTCCTAAACTAATGGTGCCTAATGTGTCTGAAGGGCAAGAAAAGCAGCTGGGGTCTTTTGTCTATGAGTTCTTAGCAGTTTTAGGGCAGACTGATTTGCCCTAAACATCTCACATGGTTTCATTTAAATAAAAATACAATTGCCCAATATTTCACAAAAAGCTAAATAAAAGAAAAATCCAAAGCATGAATACACATTTTATGTGTCAGGACTTTCTATTTTTTTTTCTTTTTCTTTTTTGCTTCTTTCTGACTCCAATAATCAATATTTATACTGTGACCCTTTGGACCCTGACCCCACCTCAACCAGCTACAACAGCTAGTTACACATTGGTGATGAAGGAATAGAATGAATGAATTAGTTTAGCTGATAATTCTTCTGCACAACAGTAAGTAGGACTGCAAGTCTTACAGTTTTTTTTTTGCTATTGATACCTTTACTTAACCAGCATTACGTATTAGTAGTACAGGTGAAATGAGTTCAAAATGAAGAATTTAAAATAAAAGGCAACTGAAAATGAAGATGTAAAGGTTCATATATCCCTTTTTAAGACAAGAGGCTTTTTAACTGTCCTCCCACATATGTTTCACCTCTACTTGGTCTTTGTCATACAGCCTCTTAAGTTTCTGGCATACATGGCATTTGGAAGCTGCAAACAGTACATCACTGAATTGCAAATGTAATCACTGAATTGCAAATGTAACAATCATTTATAGGCCTCTTTTGCAGCAGATATTTTGACTTGTCATAGTTCGAAAATGTCAAACTAATAGCAATAATTGCTCAATTCTAGTAATGATCATAATGCAATGCAGCAGTCAGTAGTTATTAGTTACACCTGTGTGGGACAACTTAAAAGATCTGCTGGTGGAACCACTGTGATGATCATTTCATAGAAATAAATATAACGCATATTATTTTATTGATATTTCAAAGATACATTGCTCATGTGGTGGAATGTCCTTGCATTCGTCAAGGGCCTGAACGTGGGCTGAAACTGCAAACAGGAGGACTAATTCTGATAAATTCTGGTGGTATTTAGATGTGTTTGTCGTCTGATTTCAGCCAAAGTCAACTAAAGTTAATATAATTACCAGCTGTCAAGTGCCTACAAATGCTAAAATAGTAGCTAGTAACTACTGCCTCATAATATCATTTATCAAGTTTTGTAAAACATTGAGGTATTAGAACTGATGGCAAAGTGAGTAAAGGTCCCTACATTGTGACTTTTTCTAGTACAGATTTGTGCATCATGTTTCATCCACCTCTGCCTTTTACGCACACACACACACACACACACACACACACACACACACACACACACACACACACACACACACACAAACAGTAGGTTTTCATCACTTCTGGGGACATTACATAGACTTACATTCATTTCCTGGAGACTTACCCAAACCTTAACCTAACCTTACCCTAACCTTTACCCCCCACCCCACCCCCCCCACCCGATTGCCCTTTTACTCTTCTCTGCCGAGTCCGGCAGAAGAGCTGTCTCTTCTCTCCCCTCAGAAGAATCTCCTTCAGGCATTTAAGCTTGACACCCCTCTGGTTGGGGATGGTATATCCAATGTCAAGTGCAGACTGTCTCAGTTTGTCAATATGTTCATGTAACTGCAACACCTGAAGTTTGTCTGTGTGTACAAATTAATGATTGATCTCACCACTGCTCATGTGCAACAGGGGGCCTTGCAAAGACAATGCTGAAGATTACTGTCTGGCTTTAGTGGAATTTAATTGTTCTAAGTTCAAATGTCATCAAAAGTTGTGTGTGTGTGTGTGTGTGTGTGTGTGTGTGTGTGTGTGTGTGTGTGTGTGTGTGTGTGTGTGTGTGCATAGGCATGGTGGATCCATCCTGTGTGCATGTGTGTGTGTGCTGGGATGCAGGTAATTTGTAGGTTTTTCCTTTCACATATTTCTACCAGAGGAACATTCCTGGAAACACAGCACGCCTATTTACTCAGGTCAAATACTGTATACGCGCACACACACACACACACACACACACACACACACACACACACACACAGTTACTGTATTCTGTATGTGCAAACCTGGCGTCTTATGGGATACGACACTGTCACATTTTCTGCCATGCAGGTCAATACAACTGTATAATTTGACAACAAAAAGATGTAATACAGGGGGTGTTGTAGGCAGGGCTCCCTCTTGTGTTCACTAGTGGTTATGTCAAAAATTAGACATTTTATTTGGGGATATATTTAGAAATGTTCATATTGGTGAAGTTTGGAAAGAACTGGATTCAGGGCATAGTGATTTCACTGCTGTGAGGCATCTAAGTTTTGATGTAATGAACTCACCTCTCCGCTTTGATTTTCTCTGTTTCCAGTGGCCTAATACAATTATATGCATGGCTTATAAGAATTACAAATGTCATATAGTAAGCTTTAAATCTACACCCCTAACAGCAAGGCTCTAACAGCAAATCCAGGAATGTGTGCGTGTGATGCCTGAAGGAGTTCGAGTTTACCCTCTGGGGCTAGATTAAGACCACCAAACCGACAGCTGACAGTATTGATGTCTGCTTGTGTGTGTGTGTGTGTGTGTGTGTGTGTGTGTGTGTGTGTGTGTGTGTGTGTGTGTGTGTGTGTGTAAATATCAGGTTGAGAGAAACACTAAATTTGGAAGTTCAGGGTTCATATATCCATATTCCAAGAAAGTAGATGCCCTCCTCCAAATGGTGAAACAAAGATCACAATTTGTTTTTATACCAATTTTTTGATACTTTTATTTCCATTTATAAGTATTCATCTCAAGTCGACAATTTACATCACAGCCCGCCAACTCTCTGGAATCGTCTACGAGTGGAGGTGCTGTGAATTAGCCGTAGAGGGAGAGGGGGAATGATGGAAAGACTGAGGAACACCAGTTAAGCCTAAAACAGGGGGGAGCACAGGGGGAGGAAACTGGTTACTGCCGCCAGATCCAAAATTCAGCCTGAATCAACACAATGTTCACCACGCCGCCATCATCATCGTCGCTGTTGTCATCATTCAGTCCAGTACTGTTGTGCGGAAGGGAATGCTGGGAACTTGGAGGACTCAGTGCAGTGGACCTGGATGAGAGGAGATAGAGAGGAGATGGAGAAGACAGGGAATGAACACACACGTGTAGGCGCCATTCACACCAGGATATTAACCATATCTGGACTAGAGGTGAAACAGTTGATTAGCACATCAGCAGAAACATAATCAGCAACTATTTTCATGAACTGATTTATCAGGTCTTTGCATTTACATCTGGTCTGAATGAGCTTGTCATCTTCATTGTGCCTTCATTGTGAAAAGATCTCAACATGCACATTAGTTAGGCAGGGCAGGCTGACTACCTATTGCTATGACTAGTTTTCACAGGACTAAGTAGCAGGAAGAGGTGGGGTTATGTGACCTTTCAACTGACTTTAAAGAATGTTGACACACTGTGCAGACTGCAGTATCACCGAATCGAATCACAATGCGAGCACCTCTTGAGGTCGTCTCAATGGTCCGATCAGTGTGATCACGATGCGGTCTAGCTGCATTTGTAGCCAGCATCAACGCCCTCAATGTTCATGGTTTTTCATGAGTGATTCATAAGATATCATGGGGTAACTTCAGATCAGCTTTCAATGTATTTTGTAAATCAAGCATTTAATGGTTTTGATTTGCTTCCACAGCTGATTGGATTTTCATTTGTAGAGCTCCAAGCATTGAAAAAATACATTAAAAACATGTTTTTCCAGAAGCAGTGCCCGAGTGGATAATCCACACACTTCTCTGTGAACAGCTTTTATTGGTACTACTTTCTGTGCCAATGAATGAATCAGCAAATTATGTGACATCCTCACAGTTGAGGTTGGAGGGCGACTCCTCATGACGTGCTCTCAGCTGCACTCTTCACACAAGCAGCAAAGGCCTCCATCAGATCTTTGCAGCCCTCGCCTCCCTTCTCTGCCACACTGGAAGAAAGATTTTTTAACAATTAGTTAAGACACATTTCAATACCTTTTCATAATGGCTGCTGTGTTTCAGTGTCACCTGCTCACACAGATGGCATGAGAGCTGAAAGCAGAGAGAGGAATGACAGACAGTCTTAGTTTAGCTTTTGTCAGCAGTGGTGGACTCAACTATGTCCCAGTCCCACTAAATCTGTTAACAAAACAAATGCTTGCTTCATGTACTAACAGATGTCTCACTCCTGTCTCTCCACTGGCGGAGGAGAGATAAGATCAGTAAATGAAGGATTGTTTGCAGCTCACTTGAAAATGATTTGACTTGAAATGAGACACAGAAAGTGACTCACGCTGTCAGGCTGCCAAGTGTACCCCCACAATGCAAGATCTACTCATTTACAAACTTTGATTAACACATGAGTGAGTGGACATACATCTGAAACGCAGATGCTGACAAAGACAGAAATAACAAGAAAGAAAGAAAGAAAGAATGAATGAATGAAGGATGAGACAAAAAGTGGGATGAAAGTGAGAGAGGGAATGCGGGCTAACAGATTATTTCAGGCTCCCGTTCAGGAGCAAACACAGCAGCCGACACTGCCACAGAGCATTAGGGTGATGGAGCGAGAGGGGGGGAGGGAAGGAGGGAGGGAGGGAGAGACAGAGGGAGGAGTGAGAGACACAGGAAGCCATGTAGATGAAGCCATCTGTTTGATAGGACACCAGAAAGGGTTGGAAGGAGGGAGGTTGTGTGATAATACAGAGATGACAGGACACGGGCTAGAGGTCGAAAGCACAGGAGGAGGGGTTTCATCAAAATGAACGTAACGCCATCCTTTGGCTCCTCCTGTCGCTTCATGAGGTCTGAACATGCCTCTGTTCTGCTTTTCCCTCCTCCATCCACTGAAGAGCAGGACAGCAATCCTCATCTCCTATCAATCCCTCCACCCTGGCTCAAGTTCACTTTAAAGCAGCACCTGCTGGCCTCTGAAGTAACTGTTTTGTGATACTGATCCAATACCTATTTATAATCTATAAGATAAGGTCTGTGACATGGTTTATGGGATAACCAACATCCATTCAATGTGTAAACATTCAGTAAATACCAGTTGTTATAGTACATTCTATGGTTAGTGGTGGGGTCCGCTAACCTATATTACCCACAGTACAGTTCGGTCAGAGTTTCAGGTGTGTTATGCTTGCAGTGGCTAATGTAGCCTTAAACTGTCGTCTCAAGCAGAGGTGAGGAGCGGGTGGCAGAGGTCTGTTAACCTCACTTCTAAGTGCACTCCTCCAGATTTTGTCATTTTCAAACTTGTAGTCTTCACACTGATGTGGACTCAAGTGACATCACTTGAGGCAATATTTCAACAGCTCCTTTTGAGGATACAGCCTTAAAGGAATAGTTCCACATGGTGGGACAATGGTGATTCACATTTTTGCAGAGACTTGAAGGAAAAGCTTGATACCATTCATGTCTGTATGTTACATATAAAGCCAGGAAACCATTTCATGATAAGACCACTCTCAACTCTTACAACAATCAGTTTCATTTTCAGCCTTGTGTGATCACTTGAACACAAACCTAAAGTGAAATAATGTCTATTATGCAAATACAACACTACACAAGGCCATCTCTGCTGCTTTATCTCTTTATATTGTGGCTGGGTGCCTGTTAGTGATGTAACATACAGCTGGCTGCAGCAGATTATCACTCAGCGCTTTACTTTGCCAGGAGGGATGGAGTGTGTGTGTGTGTGTGTGTGTGTGTGTGTGTGTGTGTGTGTGTGTGTGTGTGTGTGTGAGGAAATGGGAGCCATTGAGTTTGTGTCACTGTAAGCATCCCTTTCTGGTGGTGTGTTTGTATGCTTGGACGGTCAATGAGCGCTTATGTTTGACGCACTGCACTGATGACCCAACATCAGTGCATCAGAAAGTAATCTCAAAACCCATCGGCTATCATCTGATGATGATTAAGCCTCTGGGGCCAAGAGCAAATGTTTTGGGGCTTACGGTGTAGCCAGTAAATATTCAGATAACAGATATGGGGGTCAAGACTTCTGTGCACCAGTCATTGTTTACCATCCCATAAGCAACTTAACTTTCAAACCCGACATTTTGGCTAATCTCTGTAAACAGATATTTGCATATGAATGCAGAGGAATAATAAATAAAGCTAATAAAAAGCTAAATAATTATCAGATGAATAGATGGGTTCTGAGATCACATTTCAGCTAATGCATTGTACCTCTTTTGCTCGCCACTGTTTAGCTGCATACAACCAAAGCCCGCTCAAACGTGATTAGTCAACTTGGACTGCAAATGGAAAGCAGAACACTTCTGACACCAAAATCTTGTCCCTTGCCTACAGATTCTGCCTTGATACGCAGATATCTGTTTATAGAGATTACAGAAAGTCTAACCCTGAGGGTGTATCGTCACATAATTCTGGCACAGCACCACTGGTCTACCACAACATTCTGTATGTACCTCTTGATTTCAATCTCAAGAGGAGCTGACTGGTCTGAGGAGGAGGGAGGAATCGTACCAGTTGGGTCTTCATTATGCAACAGTGAAATGAGAGTCCTCTGGTCTTAGCAGTGCAAATGTGAGCTCTCCTCAAATTCCTATTTTTCAAAATAAAGGCGCCATAAAGGTTCCATTTCATCAGCTCTTAAAATTTGTCCTTTAATTTAAATATAATATCCTTAACCCTCATTAAATTGACCGTCTCATCTGACCTGATTCAACAGTTTACAATGCACACAGTCCAGATATTAATGCATACGTATATGAAGTGCACACAGGGGGATTAGAGAGAGAGCAGAGCAGGGTGGTCACATGCACAGGCAGAGGAGGGAGAGGAGCCAATGACATCACCACCGCCATCATGCAATCTCCTGAGAAACAGCATGACTCTGAGTGAGGTCACGTTACAGGGTCATGGGGCAAAGCCGGGCTGTCATGATGACCAGACCTGAGCATTTCGGCCAATTCGGACTCAATTATATTTATTACGTCATTCATATGAAACAAAGCTTCTGATATTCAGATGTTCAATCTTCCAGGGAATTAATCACATAAATGGTGAAACACTAGCATGACCAGCATGATTTGTAATCTAAACCACCATGATGCTATTGAGCACTAACTGCATCCTGAGGCAGTGATGTCAGCATGTCCGGGTCTGACCAATCACCACTCAGGATGGCTGGCAGAGTGACGTCGTCCTCCCCTGTTGGACACAATCAGGAAATGAAGGCTGAATTATTTAGACTGGGCTAGCTGTAGTCTGTCCTCTGGGACAAATATGCATAATGGATCACTGAGCAGGTGCAGCAGTAAAAGTTGATGCAGAGGCCAAACATTAGTGAAGAGACCATGTGATTAAAGCTGAGTGTGCAGTGTCATTATCTAGTGAGGAACTCACAAGGATCGATAAAGCATCCTTTGGCGCCTTAGGCCAATGTTTCCCCAAGTTTTTATGTTTGTCTCATGTCAACTTGCAACCACTGTCAGAAATAACACTGATAGGGTCGATATCCCCAGTTTATGCATTTCATGTATTATCACTACACTCAATACACATGGATAAACATTTGATTTTTATTGTTGATCTTTGAAATCAGAAGTTTGTGTAACAGCACTTCTGTCCACTGCACAATGAGACAGGATTTTGAACCTGCTTTCCAAGACGTAACTGGATTTCCTCAGGCAGGTATAGGAAGTAGTTCACATCTTTGCTCATTCTGAGGTGATTCAAATAGATAAAATAAACACAAAAATGTTATTTATAATGTTATATATAATAAAACGTGACATCAATAGTCATAGCTAAAAATAAAAGAGCGCTGACGTGTCACTTCTGTCTACCATCATTTTGGGATTAGGAATTAGTGGCAACTTGAAGAGCAAGTTCAAAATCATTGAGGATTCTGGAAATACCTCCAGGACAGAGCTAACTGTTAGAAAAGGAGCAGGAAAAGGAAGAAAAAAAAAAAAAGAAAAAAAAAAAAAAACATGCTTAGCTGTGTGCCTCAAATGCAATGGTGACAAACTGGGGCTGGGGTCTCCCATGAACTACAATGCAAGTTCAGTTGGTGACGATCATTTTTTAAAATCACTGTGTTTTATCTCAGCACATCGAGTTGGAATGGAGACTCTTACAGTTGCTGGCAATTCAAAGTAAGAGATAATGCCCGACAAGGTGTCCATTATCAGAAAAGAATGGACGACGCGGAGGCGTGAACCGCCCGAAGCGGAGTCCATTCATTTCTGATAATGGACACCTCGAAGGGCATTATCTCGCTTATACCATGGTCACTTACGAAAGAGATAAATATTAAATCAATTATTAATACGTTATTGTTCGTTGTTGTTTTTTACCGTTAAATCGTACGTTTTTCGCAAGAAGAGGCTGAGTGGACTATTTCATATCTCTCGTTGTGACGCGTTGTCGAGTTAACCGGCTCTGGCCACAGAACCTGCAGCTCGGTCGGCCGCAGCTGTTACATTAGGCCTAATCAGTGGAGGGAAGTGAGATGATTGCTTAACGTTATGTTACATGATACAAAGCAATAATTACCAATTAAATAATAAAAAATAATGAATATTATATACATTTATTTATGTTAATGTATGTTCTCAGTTTCTGTTGCCACGTTTACCAACTAGCGTTTGAGCCAGTGCAATAATTTAGAACAGTCAGCCTATTTGACCAGAACTTTTTTATAGGTGTCCTACAACAATTTTTAACGGACACCCTGCAGCCAATCAGAATCGAGGATTCACCCAGACCTGCAGGAAGCCCCCTCCTGTGAAGAACTTGTCTCCATATTTTCTTGAACATTCTTGGAGTGACATGGAAGTTCAGACAATTAAAAGAATTCTAACGATTAAGTCTACTAACCAGGATGCATGATTGATGGTGGAGCATGGGGGGGTGTGACAGAACTACAGCACAGCACTCAGATTACTGACTTCAGCACAGTCACCGAATTCCATAATGAAAACCAGCACAGTTTCCACTGGCAAGAATGTCCATGCATCTCTGCACATACAACTACAGGCAAATGTGTGCATGTGTGTGTCTTTGTATGTGTGTGTGTGTGTGTGTGTGTGTGTGTGTGTGTGTGTGTGTGTGTGTGTGTGTGTGTGTGTGTGTGTGTGTGTGTGTGTTTGCATGTGTGTGGAGGGCAAAGGGGCTGTGTGCTTATGTTCAACTCTTATGAAAGAGCCTGGCGTGTCAAAGTACACAGGCTAACCACTAACCAACATGTTAGATGTAGGAGTTTCTGTCACTGACAAATATTTACAACGGACCAACAGCTCAACCAGTCACATATACTGTACTTTAGGTCAGCATGGACATTATAGATCCATCCTCTGTGTGTGTGTGTGTGTGTGTGTATTATCAATTATCCTGGCCCTACATGCAAGTTTCAACAAATAGACACTGAAAAAAAAGAAAAAAAAAACTTGGCAAAGATTCATTTTTTAAAAAAACTGATAAAAATCTGTTGATCTGAGAATATTTCAACTCATATCAAGAAGTCCTTTTGAAGAATCTTAAATAAGTGCATCTTGAAACAATAAGGCAGGTCTCTGTATGAGAGTGAGGTGAGAATGAAAGTACATTTTAAGATTCCTGAAACAAGTTGATTTGCATTAAAAACAAGGTGAAATATTCATACTACATTTTCTCACTTTTTAAAGAAAGTAAGACAAAACTCACTTGATGGAGAATTTTGCAGTTCAGAAATAAAGAATAAACAGATTTTTACCAGAGTTTAAGAGAAATGCAACTGGTCCCAACTTTAAATGAAGCAAATGCATTTGTCTGACTAATTAAACAGCACTGCTATAGCACTGTTCCAGCAGTTGGACAGTAAATAACTACATGTAGAGAAAACCTTAAGTAAGACATTAGAAGTGTCAAACAAATGACTAATGTGAAAGTAAAAACAGTCTATATACTGTACATTTTAAAAGGCATACCATGCTTTATTGTCTCACACATGCTGATATCCTGTTGCTCTTACATCACCTCCGTGAGACTGTACCTGTGTGACTTTGACAAGGTCATAACTACTGCAAATGAAGAGAAAATGTATTAAAATGAATTCTCCCATTAAACCGCATACAAACCTGTACCTGAATCTGTGGAGTAATGATCAAATCTGAACTAGAGTGTGTGTAAGGAGATGCTCATCACCATGCTGACACTCAGGCCCTGACATGGCCATGCCTCCATACACCATGGCTGAGTGTGAATGTGAGGCTGTTGCTTATTTGGTTGGCCTGGTTAAAAGACAGGTGTTGGGCAGTAATGTGATCTATGGCACGGAACATGTCATGTTATCCTGCACATACAGGCTCATTTGTACACATGTCTGTCTATGACTTCTAAAAATATGTAAGGGGTTTGGTATTCATTACACAGAATCAGCTGTGTTGAATCTACAGCTGGCATTGAAGTGTGTTTTAGTTGGAATAAAATAAAAGCACAGGGAGACCAGCAGAGTTCAGGTTGTCTCTACATCTCTATCCAGCACATATGTAAGAGAATTTGACACATAAGTGGCCACATGCAGAGTGCTGAGTGGGGGCGCAGGAGCGCAGGGGGAGTTGAGTAGTAATTTGAATACACTTTCCCTTAAGCAGACCTAATAATGGAATGTAAATTATTAGAAAGCCTGCATTGAAAACATTCTGGACTGGCTGTTTTCTCAGTCTCAATCAATGTCACATTCTTACCTTCACACATTGCTGTCAGAGGTCAAAGATGCTCATTTAAATGGCACTAAAATTGGCAGCACCCAAAGCAGAGGTCAATGACAGTATATTAAATGTACCACCCGTCACATTGAACAAAAGAATCTTTGGGTTAACTTCCTAAATTGAGTGAAGTGGTTGTCAGCAGCAAGGTATTTCCATCTGACAGAGCAGACTAGTGCTGTGTTCAAAACCTGAAGGGGTAATGCCACTGATGTCAAAGTCTGTTTAGTGTGAAAGAGGCTTGGGGTGTGAAGTTAGAAAGAAATTAAGTATTTTTAAACTGACCGTCATGTGTCCAACAATGTTATAATAGTGCAACTTGTCGTTTGGCTATTATTACAGCAAAGTTGGCCACGTCATCGTGAACTTATTTACATATCCAGCAGATCCAGAGTAACATCATTTGGAGTTGTGTCAACATGACAAATCTTAGACAAATATGAACTCTCTTGTTTTGGTCTCACCCACTTGAGGATATCTTCCATTAAAGCTCATGGGATCAAGAGCTATTAGGTTCAAGTATCTAATTGTATCCTGTGAGAAGCCACTGTGGCCCTCATATTAGCACCTGCAGCTGCTAATGCTGCTGCCACCTGACTTTCTGACCATTCAAGGTTCTGCATGTAATAGTTCACATACAGTAACCACTTGAAACCATGATGCCTTATCACCATAAACTGACTGTGCTGAGCTTTAAAACTGGTTGACCTTGGCCAGAGTTCCCAGTATAGGCCGACTTGGATTTTAACAAGCTGCAGTAAACGGCATGGCCCTCCCCCATGGCTGCCCTGCGACTGAAAACAAAGAACAATGTCTGCAGCTTTAATACAAGAGCAGCTCATGTTATACATAGACAGAAATATCAAACTGTCGAGCCTGTAAATTCAAATGGATCCTGAAGTCCTCAGACACCTAATAAAGAAGTGAAAAGGAAGGTTGGTACATGTACAAATTTGACACGGTTAAGCAACCATCCACACCTTGCCCTGCCAGCCCTCCCTCCTCCACCTCAACCTGCTCTCTTATCTAAAGGCTTCACACACCCACCGCCAGCTTATCAAGGCCTGACAGTCAGACTGGAAGACTTGCAGCCTTTACTGTGAAAAAAAATAGTGTGTATTCCACACAAATATGAACACAAAAACACAAAATTACAGTATCCAACTATTCTCAAGTATTCAAGAAATGTAGCGATAGAAGTTAACTGGTAATAATAATCCATTTCATGAGAGGTTAAAGCCCCATCTTAGTGACCATCCACCGGAACCCCTATCTGTCAAAATGGACTGTTCCAGAGAAGAGGTGTGGATAGTTGATGTGCAGAAGCCAAGAAGATGTATGCCAAAGTGTTATGTCATTGCATGTCTCTCTGAGCTGCAAACACGAGCACAGAAAACAGTGTGTGCATTTACATGCAGCAAGACCCCAAAATATCATTGAGCTGGTGTCCCTGACCGTTGACACAGCAAAGGCAAAAGGAGACCGCAAGGACAAATGGAACAAGCTAACGCAAGGAATTCTGGGGAAAGGGAGGCTAGTGACGCAAGCAGATTCCCAGCCTTCATCCATGCGTATGGATGAGCATCAAACATCATCCCGCTGCCACACATTATTAATCCCCAAATCACTCACCCAAAAGAGGGTACCCCAAGTTTTCATAACCTTTCCCCCTGCCCCCCCGCTGGGCTGTCGAATTCAGTTACATTTCAACATGCAAGACATTCTCTCTTGGCGGTTTTCAGCGCTAACCATCGCTTCCTATGAACAGACTCCATTTTAACATGGCGCATTTCAGGATGCTGCACTTCTCATTGAATCGTTAAACCAGCGCAACAAAAGATGAGCGCTGAATTTTTGAGAAATATTTTGCCTAAGCGCGGACGTGATGTGGAGTCATTGGGCAGCTTGTTAGGTAACATTCAAACACGTCGCTAACGACTCAAATGGTCAGTTTTTCGCTCAGGGCTTCTCTGCCTTCAGCTGTTCAACATCTCAGCAAATATGAACGTTTGAAGGGAACTCTTGAAGCCAAAGGAGAACTTGTGGATCATTCAGAGGTGGTTCAACAATTGCAAGAGCTTCCTATGTGCCCACTGAGTTTGAGGTGTTTGATGAAGGACTGTTCTTCAGTGAGGGTAGAAGAAACACATTTACACTGTCTTTCTCTTCTGCACACCTCTTTGCAACATGCACACAGTCACCTACCATTTGTCCAGGTCAGCCTTGATGCTGGCACAAGCAGCAGGGACGGGGGCTTCGGCGGGGGCAGCGGCGGTCTCTGAGTCTGACATGTCTGTGGTGCTGCTGTGTGGTGTCGAGGGTATGTCTTCCTGTCCTCCAAACGCCTATGGATCCCAGAGCCACCAAGAGAGACAGAGAGAGAGAGACCGAGAAATAGTGGAGTTGAGAGTGAGTTGGTGAAAGGGGAGGGCGCACAGGAGGAGGTGGGAGGAGATAAACATGTGACAGGGCAGCACACGTGTGGACACAGCAGTCAGGGGAGGGGGGTACAAGAGTGAAGGGGCAGTGACCTCGTCTGAAGTATAAAGGCTGAGGATTGGGCAACAAGGACAAAAGGGGGAAGTGGCGCGTTGAGGTTCCTCACTGATGGCAGGTTCATCATGTGCTTTGATACTTCCAGGACGACATCAACACCGACCATCAAACATCCATCAAAGTGGAGCTCCTATCAAAGCTGCAGCTAACAATTATTTTCATTCATCTGCTGATTATTTTCACAATGAGAACTTCCAAGAGTGATGTCTTCAAACTGCATCGTCTGTCCGAGCGACAGTCCAACTGGAAGGTGGAACCAGGGAATGATTAAAATTTTTTCTTGAAAAATGACTATACTGATGAATTGATTATCAGTATAATTGACGCTTAATTTTCTTTTGAGGAATTAACTGATAATCATTGCAGCTCTAGTTCCAACCCAACTGTGCAGCTCATATATGGAGAAACAAGCTTGATTCTCATTAATACATGAACTTATAATCACCAAATACTAAATGTGTCAACAGTAGTGTAAAAAAACCCAAATCTAAAGATATTCATTTATTGCACTGCCCATGTACAATGTGATGGAGTGTAGTAACTGGTGTGTGTGCGTGTGTGTGTGTGTGTGTGTGTGTGTGTGTGTGTGTGTGTGTGTGTCAGGGCGGCTGCAACATGAACAGAATGACAGCTCAACCTATCCATTGAACAATGCCACCTAGTGGCAGCTTTGTGCAAGACGCTACAGCGTCTACAGTGTTACAGCGTCGCGCTGCTGCTGCAGTCTTCATCACAGCACATGGCAGCCATGCTTCAAAGGTCTGGGAACATAATGGCAAAATGTTTAGTGTGACAGGACATGTGTCTTTCATCAGTGTCTTTTATAATTAGTAATCATGTGATGTCTATATATTACAGTATATTGTGTATATACTGCATATATTCATCACCAAGTGGGCGCAGTGGGCCCATTGAGCTGAGTGTCCTTGTAGAAACACACTCATTGTTTTCCAAGGTCACAGTCACAACGTCACCTGGAAACGTGTGAACTGCAACCAACTCCTATTTTGACCATCAATTCATCTGCTGAGTATTCTTCTGATTAATCTTTAAATGTTTCCCAGTGACATTCAGTTTAAAATCCATGGAAATGAGAAAACTTTAACTTAAAACTCTATTAATCTAATCGTTTCAGCTCTAGTTTGGACTCAATAGAACAATAGCGGTCATTTTAGTTTGGGTCATCTGAGGAGATTCTGAGCCACTGATGCTGAATGCTCACAGTAAGATTTGTTATCTGTGCCCACCAACAGTTTTGGTGGTTTCTTTCCTCACAGGGAAATGATGGAACTGGATGTGAAGAATTACAGGATTGGCTGCAGTGACCGGCGCGGTGTGAGAAAAGACTCGTTTTTTCTCTATTTGCTTCCAAAACCTCATTTTTTTTTCAATACTTGGAGTACAGGTGTAATTAATTTCCCTCTATGTTACAAGCCAACCTCATACTCTGCAAACATTAGTGATACTTGAATGATGTTACACGAGAGCAATACAAGGCACTTCAACGCACCGCTGCTGCTTTGCACACAGACTGAGAGAATCGAGTTTGTGCGCACAAAAACGCACCAACTTGGCACCTCTTTTGCAAAGTTTTCATTCTAACTCTACACCTCTAAAGACACCAGTGACTCCAGTCATCCTAAAACACACACATCTATCTTTGTAATCTATCTTTCTGTCTAAGCCTTCCTGGGTTGGCGTGTCTCACCTGACTCGTGCGTATCCACAGCTCTTTACGGCTGCACACCTGGTGAAGCTAAGAAGTTTACACAAGCCTATGAATTATGGGATATGTAGTCCTGAGCCAAACTCGTGTGAGCTTGACAAGCTCAGGCTGCCAAAAGGCATTTTTCCCACTTTAAAAAAACATGTTTGTTATATCAGGCACACCTCACATTCAGTGGCCTCTGCTGTTTCCGAAATTAGAGCTCATTCATATTCCACAAAGAAAAAAAAGTGTGCAGTGCCTAAATTACATTAGCATTAAATGTCAAGCAATTATCTCCCAGCGTGGAAAACCCTTCTCTTCTCACCTCCTCTCAAAGAAATATTGCTCTCTCATGCATAAAGTGAGGACACAAGACAGAACAGGCACAACTTCTGACCCAGTGCCACAGTGAAAAGGGAAAAAAAGTGTAAAAGGTATAGTAAATTTATGTCATGTTATATCACAAAGCCCTGGGTGATTCATCAAATTGCATCGTCTTCAAATCATACAGGTTCTCTACAAAATAAAGTTTTTGAGCAACAAAAAGTTTCTCCATGAATCACATAGAAATATACTTTAGTAGGAAGCTTCCACACCACAGTGGGACACAAGAGGGAACACCATGTACTTTAAGTACCATCAGTGGCTTCCTGTGCACAAACTCACCATATGAGACTGAATTCATCAAACAATACCATTAATACCTACCTGTCTGCAGATGGGACGTCTCGGTCCTGAGTTGGACGGCTCAAAAAGTGAGTCTAAATGTGTGCAGGAATCACCAGAAAATGCCAAGGGGTGCTGCAACTGCTCTGCTGCAAGTGTGATCTCACTGAAAGGGGGTGTGTTGCTCCGGTTTACGACCATGCGTGCGTGCGTGTGTTTGCTTATGGTATGTGCACTGCCAGGGGCTAAAAAACCAAAGGGGGGGGGGGGGGGGGTAAGAAAGAAAAACTCAAAGGAATTGGAAGGAGGCTTGAGTGGAGAGAGCAACAGACTGACACTGAGGATGTGCATGTTGGAGATTCCATGAGGGTCAAACAGTCCTATAAAAGGGGCCACATGTACTCATGAGCACACATGTAACATACATGTTGCCTGGCTGTGGTGCGCTGCGGCAAGGTCGCAGACATGGCTCCTGTGGTTCTCTTGTTGTTTACTCACAGTCTGTTCTTCATTTCAGACCTTCAGTTTCCTCCCTCATTTACATAAAGACAAGGCCCTCAGGCTTCATGCTGACTTTGCACAAGTAACACCTCACTATACATGTTCAAACACCCTCAACACGCACGCACACACACCCTCTTTTTTGCTTTGTAAGCCAGAGCCTGCAACATGAACTTGTTTTCCTGACAACAAGTGGGCATTTTCTTGCAGCAACTGGGGACTGGAACACGTGTGTGTGTGTGTGTGTGTGTGTGTGTGTGTGTGTGTGTGTGTGTGTGTGTGTGTGTGTGTGTGTGTGCCACTATCAGAGGTAGTACCTTGCAGGTGATAAAATCAGAGGAGCCTTCAAAGACAGTCTGTAGGTCACACATGAGAGGCCTGCTGCGTATGTGTGTTTACACATGTACAGGCCATCATGTGTGACGCTGCAGACTGAATGGAGGAGGCTGGAGCTGTCAGACACAGGAAGGGAAATGTAAATGACTTTCTGCCGAGCAAAAGGAATCTATAATTTTATACATAACCCATGTAACATATAAAACTTGAGATATTTCCCCTTTGGTGTATTATCAAAACTTTGTGGTCATTCCTGTATTTTCTTGCCTTCATCAAATGTTCAGTCCTTTTTGCAGCAGAGGGAGGGCTTACCTCTTCAAACCTTCCTGCATATAAGGTCTTTATAAGTTCAGGAGAAAATAACAAATAGATGGAACCAATTGCACATACATGTACATACTGGTTAGACTCCAAACATTCCAATTTCAGAGACAACACAAAACAAGGGTTAAATATGGATAAGTTGAGGCAAAAGCCCCAATAACACATAAACACTGGACACCCTAATAATTAGCTCAGGTCTGAGCCTCCACCCTCTGACAGTCATCATGTCATCACGTTATATACAGTGCACAGTATCAGCTGATCACTGACAGTGACCTGTTCTGTCTCGATTACACCAGTTATAAAAATGTTTTTTGCTTCTCTGGCCAAAAGCACTAGATATTTACCATGAAGTTATAATATTTTATCAAACTTGCTCAGATGCAGAAAAGCACGTTTTCTGCATGCAATGTCATATTAACACACAAGTACAGTTTGTGTCCCAGCTGTCTGTCACCCCTCTGTCTCTGCCCATGTTCCACCCTCCTCTCCTCCCTCTCTTTTAATCAGTTTCCCCTCAGGGATCAATATTCTGATTTTGATTTGCCCCGTTCAGCCTGTCCAGCAGTGTCATGTTGGACCTGTCATTCCACAGATGCCCATTAGACGTCGCCATTGAGCTCCTGCCTCTATTTTACCAGACCTGATGACTACAGTAAATATTTCCCTGATTGCAAAATATAGTTAAATAATTAAGAATTGAAGCTTGGAGCAGTTACAAATAACCTCTGTGATGTGATGATAGATAAATGTCCCAAATAACGTGGCGGTATAACCAACAAAACACAAGGATTATATAAAAGAAAATGAAAGCTGAGAACAGATGAGTAACTCAATACTGATGCTGCACAATAATCCAGTAAAATGTTGCACATCAGTGGTTCAGTCAGTGCATAATGTTCTATGGTGAGCTGAGGTGTAGAATCAGTAAAAATCTGACACCAAAACATCCACTGACTGGCCATTTATAATCCATTAAAGCAGTTTTTAACATGCACATTGTACAATTTCATTGTATATATTGTTTATTGCCTCATCATTCCTTCTATACACTGTTTATTGTTTGTTTTATATTTTTGTCACTATTTAATATATATATGCAAAGATTTTTCTCCAGGGAGCAATAGTCGTATTTTATCTTAACCTATAATAATATGTCATGATTTATTTATCTATCAGTATTTCATTTTATCATTATGGATCTGCTAAGTATGAACTAAAAGTATGAAATTACTGTATTGAAGTAAAAAGTAACAGAAAATGCTAAATGCAACACTTTCCACCACTGGTTAGTGTGCCTGCAAGGTAGCCATCAAATCTGAGGAGAAATCTTCCAAAATGTGCTTTAAAAAGAGACATTTCTCTTTTTCTTTCTCAAGACATGCTAATATTAATAAAAAGTATATTTATCTTTACTGTTTTTCATATCAAATTTTCTTTTTTCTCTTCAATGTATTTCTTTATTTTTTCTAAATATCCCTCTTTCTATACTTGGTTTAATTCTCCTTCCTTCTTGATTCTGATACTTTTGTACTTTAAAATAAGTAAAATTAAAAGTCCAATGTTTAAACACAGGACTTTCACAGTTTTGTAGTATTTCTATACTGTGGTACTGCTCCTTCTACTTCAGTAAAGATCTGAATCCTTCTTTCAATACCAACTGTACATGAAAAGATCAGATGCTGCTGCTGCTGCAATGAATTAAGACACAAAACCGTCAGTGCGAACATCAGTGTTTTTATTCATCCATCTAATCAAGATCTTTCCACATCAGTGCCACACACACACACACACACACACACACACACACACACACACACACACACACACACACACACACACAAATCATCAACCTGTTGCATCCATTCAAATCCCCCTGACCATGTTTCTCATTATGAGCTGGACCAAAACAAAAATTTCCAAACAATCAGCACACACACACCACCTGCTGCATAACCAAAAAGTTGAAGCCAAGGAACTATAAGATGGAGGAAACATGGAGAAAGAGACAGAGACAGCGACAAGGAATAGAAGAAGAAGAGCGATGGCTCACAGAAAAACCAAAGGAAGCAAACTTCTTGCGACAGGTGAGCTGAGCTTTTCTGATTGTTTTATCAATGAAATGATTTGAAAATGTGACTTTATTTGCATTATTTTTCTGGAATCTATAGAAGAATATTTATTACACTAAAATAAGAAGAGATGCATCTATTTTTCAGTGTTAATACATGATAATACATCAAAACTGATATGTTCTGCCGCTCAAATAACAGATTTCAAACATCATGTAGTTACTAAAGCCAGAGCAATAAATCACCAGCTCCGTTCTATCGACTGACACAAGCTCATCACAGAAACTGTATAACAGTAAAAGCAAAATATTGACATCTGCATCAAACTCAAAAATCCAGTATCAACTGGGCTACCTACCATTCAAAAATGTAGTAATTCAGATTTTTTTATCAAAATTCATGAAATTGTTCATCAATCATCAGTCATTCATTGCACTCTTCAGAAAACAAATGACATTTGTAGAGATACTGAAAAATCATGCCACAGCGGAGTCATGTTGGAAAGTTGTTACAGCTGCTGGTTAGGATAAGCTGACTTACTGTCAAGGCAAATGTTCACATTTAGTAAAATGACCACTTGTAATGTAAAAGAAGTGCTAGGACTACTGAACCAAAGCTCAGTGTTGTGTTTCAGTTCTGTGTTTGTATTGCTGGAGTACATTTGCAAAGTCCACTTCGACTCTGTATGTGCCACTTGGCTTTATTCCACAGGTGACTGAAATGTAAAAGAAGGCCCTGTATCATCTCTGTCATGTGTCAATCCTCTTTAGTGTTGTATACGGTGGCAGCGTGCAGTGCCGTCCCCATCAGTGACCTGCTGGACCGAGTGTCTCAGCGCTCTGACACACTGCACTCCCTCAGCACCACACTCACCCAAGACCTGGTCAGTAGTGTGTGTGTGTGTGTGTGTGTGTGTGTGCCCCTGTACTCACGTTGTGGGGACAAAAATCTGTTTACACAGTCACATGTGGGGAGGCAAAATAGAGCACTTACTGTGAATTTTCTACCACTGAGGATTTGGTAAAGCTCTTGAAAGTTCATTGCCTTAAGAGGCCATTCCAGTGGTTTTGGAGGAATTAAAGCTTTTACATTTTCAGCCTTCAAGGTAGCCATCATTTCATATTCATTTATGTATCAACATGCAAAATTTTTAAACTTGCTCTCCATTGCAGTGAATCATTCCTTTCCCTTCCAGGACTCTCATTTCCCTCCTATAGGCCGCATATTCATGCCCCGGCCCTCAGTGTGCCACACCTCCTCTCTACAGATACCCACTGACAAGGAGCAAGCCCTGCAAGTATCAGTAAGTGTAATGTTGTTGACACACTCATCTCACAAATCCAAATTTTTGTTGCGGTGTCAGTCAAGACCGGACTGAGGTTTTCTATGAGTGCAAACATTAATGAGCCGTCTCATCTTTTGTGTTAATAGCTAAGTGAATATTGGTTCAAAGCAGTTGGCTTAGATAGGATGCAGGCACAAGGCACGATTTATTTAAGAGAACTTTGTTGCATCTGAACAGTGCTTTGAAAAATGAGCCTGATTTCAGAATAATGACATGAAAGTAAATCAGTATTTAGATGAATGTGTCTTGAAAATTAACCAACAAGGGGGAAAGACATTTTATTTTCACGGTCACATTAATTTGGAGAAATCTGTAATATTTACTGACCCCTGCAGGCCAACCGTGGAATTACAACAAATTTGGAAGACAGGTGTCCCATCAGTATCTCTGCAGACTATTGTAATTCATGACAACACTTTGATTAAAAAAAATAAAAAATGAATGTACCACCTCATCTCTACATTTTTCTGCATTCATAACGCACCAGTGTGATCTCTTGTTTTCCCAGTTAACCTTCAGCTTATTGTTTTATCTTATCATTATCACATCTTATCTTATCTTATCATTATCTGCCTGACTTATACTGCAGGAGTCAGACCTGTTGTCATTAGCTCGCTCCCTGCTTCAAGCTTGGCTAGACCCCCTGGTAATCCTGTCCACCTCTGCTAAGACCCTGCCTCACCCAGCCCAAAGCAGCATATCCAACAAGATCCAGGAGCTGCAGGAGCACTCCAAGAATCTGGGAGACGGCCTGGATATCTTATCTGGCAAGGTGTGCGGAGAGATAAAGAAATTTTGTTTTGCTTTTGCTCACATAGAATGTGTTTTTAAAACAGCTTCACTCCCCTTCCCACACCTCCCTCTTACTTTACCTGCCTCCTTTCTCCTGCAGATGGGTCCAACAGCTCAGGCTATCTCCTTTCTGCCCTACAGAGGAGACAATGACATTGGCGAGGACAAGATTTCCAAACTGTCCAACTTCCTTTTCCTGCTGTCCTGCTTCCGCCGGGACTCCCACAAGATTGACAGCTTCCTGAAAGTCCTACGCTGCCGGGCAGCAAAAATGAAACCCGAGATGTGCTGAAGAGTGAGGCAGCCAGCTTGACTCTGAGGGGAAAAAGCTTGTATTGTCTAGCAAATATAGTTAAAAGTGTACTAGAAATCTGCTGTCTGAGCTAATATCCTACTTGCTAATTATCTGGCATTATGAACTTATAGAAGGTGAAAAAAAGGAGGGGTTACATGACACACACACAAAATTTTCTTTTCTTTGAAGTGACACCTTTTAGCCTTACGGTGCTCAAAACACTGACTGTACAGATCCAATTCTCAGTGAATGTGTAGATGTGGAGAGAAAGTGTGAAAAACATTCAAATGGATGGAGTTAGCTCTGGTTGATTCAGATAAAAACATTTCCCTTGTACATTTGCAAAAGAGGCCAAGTTTTACAGCAAACAGCTTCCTCATTGACTTGAAAGTCAAAACTTAAAACAGGGTAAGACATTTCAGGTCTGTATGGGTGCAGTCCAGAGAATCTAAAGGTTTATACTGTTGTTTAGTCTTGCTAATGGCTCATTGGAGGACAAAGGATGGCCAAATATTTTCCCAGATTTTTCCAGCTGGTCTGGCATTATGAACTGACCACACTGTGGTCACAAGCTGTGGGAAATCTGTGTGTTATCTCTCCTGTGACTCCTCGTTTTTTTCTTCTACTAAAGCTTAATACTCTCAAAGCCAAGCTGCTGAAGGAGCTTTGCAGTGGCAGGCAGGGTTTGACACATGAAAATCCTTCCATGAGTCATTCTTCACGCTGGGATGCAGGGCTTCAACAGAGAATAACTTTCTCTTCCGATCTCCAAATGCTATAGTTTGTCTGATGACAGCGTGCAGCATTTGCACTTTAGATTTAATTCCACTTGCTTGGAAGCATCTTGCATGTGATGCCTATCAATTCAAATAGTTCTTTAAAATCTGCATATCAATAAAAATCATCTCTTGCACTGTAAAATTATTTGCATCAGTTTTTTATTTACACAAGACTGAGTGTCCCCAAAAGAAACACCAGTGGAGTCATAGTGATCGTGGGAATTACAGTGTGAGCAAATGAGGAAATGATGGGATGATGTCACAGAGCAAAACATTGGACCACTGTTTGTTTTCTGCTTCTATCCAACAGTGAACGTGCTTTTTTTACCTTTTTTTTTTTTTTTTTTTTTTTGCCTTTTTTACCTTAAAGGTTCTATATATGAGATTTTAACATTAATATAGCAGCAAACAAATATTTGCTTTGTAAAGACACAGTGGAGTGATGGTGTCCTGAGCAGAGAGGGAATTCACACTCCCTACAAACATGTTGTCATCGAACTTGCGTTCTGTTCTCTGCTCCCTGAGTATTTTACTTAATATCTTAGGTAGCTAGCATTAGCAGGATAACTAGCAAGCTAATGATTACGTTAGATGGATTTGGGTTACATGGTAGACGGAAGGAATAGCTCCTTACCAAGCTGAATAAGCTACTAATCCAGAATGGGGAAAAACAGCATAGAGACAGAATATTTTGACATTCAACTCAATGAATTAAAAGCTCATATCAAGAGAACCAGAGTTGGTGTGTTAAAACATCCATAATGTACATTAAATTATTAATAGGGCTGGAAATCACTTCAACTTTACACACAGCAAAAAGTGTTGCCCCTGTGTTACAACCCAGCTCGCTAGGGGTAGGGAAGTAACAAAAAAACAACCATTGGAAGAGGTTGAAAAGTAGTTATTTATTTAAATCAAAGTGTTTTAAATTGTTTTTGTACAAAAGGCAAAAAGCCAAGACAACAAAAAGAGCGGGTGGGTGCTTTTCAAACAAATGAAATAATGAAAACCAAAAGACAACTCTCCAAAAATGAGAGCTTAACTAATTAAAACTACAAGAGAACTCTTCAAAAGGAAGAGCTTAAGTAATACTAACCAAAAGAGAACTCTCTAAAATGAGAGCTTACCTTAATCCCACACAAAACAAAACGGAACTAAAACCCTCCTAAATGAGGTCTACTGTTCAGATGGAAAACGAGAACCAAAATGAGGGGGGGGAAACAAGGGGAAAAAGCACCCCTTAACAAACAATATAACTTAATGTGTGTGAACATCAGTCCCCATCTAAACCTAGCTCAATTCGAGCCTGCTTGCCAAAATGATGCAAAGAGCAGAACTGACAAATCTGTCACAAATCAATTGGATCTCTCCTGTGCCGAGGACTGGTGACTGCCCGCCCCAGACTGCCAGGCTGAGACGACACTTGTAGCCGGCAGGATATGACAGCTTGCAGGCGATTGGGCAGCGGCTGGCTTGGAGGAGGAGTCCGGTTTCCACACCCCTTCACCTGCAACCATTCACACACGTGCAAGACACAAGAACACACACACATACACCCCCAAGAATGGTGGCAGCCGTAACACCCTGATAACAATGGTATCACTACACAGATATCCCCGTGTAGCAGGAAGGGGAAAAGGAAATGACAAAACAGCCTTTTCCACCTGAGCTGGAAAGGAAGGGGGGGCGAGATGATAAATCAGTCACACCTGAGAGCAAAAGAGGAGGGAAATCAAACAAAGGAGGCTTGAAGGAGGACTGAAATGAAGTGAGAAGTGAGAAAGAAAGAAAAGGAGATAACTCAAAGTTTGATTCAGTTACCAGATTAATTAAAAGAAAACAGTGAAGTAAACCGAGTGTTAAGGACAGGCTGGAAGTTGAACTGTGCGTTAAACTGGACACTGGAGGAAGAAGCTGATCCCTGGAGCGGGCGGAAAAGAAGCTGATTCTACTGTCCTTGACCTGTTTGGATTCAGTGGCAAGTATCTCTGTCCGAGTTAGGTGATGCACTACTAGCAGATAAGTCTTTTCCCTTTTCCCTGAAACTCTCCTGGCTTCTCCTAACTTCTGACCTCAAGCTATGCGGTTATTTCTCTCCCCTCAAACATTCATCCTTCTGAACTGAACTGAAAGACACACAAACTATACACACGCACACACACACAAATACACACACAATTTGCATTCATCATCAACTGATTTGAACAGTTATTATTTATTTAAAGAACTTTTGATTTTTTTAGTGATTACTCTCTCAATATCTCATTTGAATTTGGTTTCTGTTTTATGAATGGACATTTATGAATTAAGAGACATTTGAGTTTGATTATTGATCTGATATGTTTTGATTAATATTTGATGGACTATAAGAAAAATTGACTGCATTGACTTTATTGTGTGGTTTTGTAGCTAAGAAGCCAGCTGCCAGGTTATTTCTCAAATTTACAGTAGAATTGGTTTTAAAATATTGGCAGGTTGATTTTTTTTTTTGAGTATTCTCCTGTCTGGCGCCCAACATTATTTCATATTTTGAGAAGCTGCAATATGAAATATATTAAAGGTCAGTCAGGTTCTAAACATTATTATGTATCTGCATAACTGAGGAGGAAAAGCATGAGAACAAATGTCATCATGACTTGTTATTTGCCTGATTGACAAATTGACATATATGTATGTAAATCAAATTGAATGCCTTGAGGATGAGCTGAAGGTGGCACAAGAAAAGTTATTCAATTCCATCTTTTACTACCTTTAACCTTTCTAATAAGGCTTCGTCACATCAAAGACAAGACAAGATTCACATTAACTGCTTGTCTTTTAAACATATCAAAATGTGACTTGTCATGGTGCTCAGTAGTGAGCTGGTGACAGTGGAGCAAAGTAAAGACACAATGATGCATTTCAGCCCTCAACAGTTTGAGACAACCAGATGAACTGAAACCAGGCCGCACAGTGAAAGATGCCTGGCCTCTGGCTTTTTGCTTTTCCTGTTCCCATTTATGAAGCAGATTTATAAAGCTCTGATATATTCACATTTTTCATTCAAAATGAAACATTTTGATGCTGATGCATCGTTCCATTAAATCAAACCTCCCCAGTTGAATTTGTGGCCACTCACACCTTTCCAGTGACTTCCATGACTCGCACGGTTTAGTCCTTAAATTTCAAGCTGTCGAGCACTGTTAAGGTAATGTTTTTTGACTTCTCCAGTGTATTTAACACCATTCGTCCTGCTCTACTGGGTGACAAACTGACAGCTATGCAGGTGGACGCCCCCCTAGTGTCCTGGATTGTGGACTACCTGACTGGCAGACCACAGTATGTGCACCTGCAACACTGTGTGTCAGACAGAGTGGTCAGCAACACTGGGGCCCTGCAGGGGACTGTCCTCTCTCCCTTCCTCTTCACCCTCTACACCACAGACTTCAACTATTGCACAGAGACCGGCTACCTTCAGAAGTTTTCTGATGACTCTGCGATAGTTGGATGTATCAGTAAGGGTGATGAGGATGAGTACAGGGCTGCTGTGGACAACTTTGTCACATGGTGTGAGCAGAACCATCTGTAACTAAATGTGGCAAAGACTAAGGAACTGGTAGTTAGCTGGTAGCTGAGGAGAACTGAGGCACCGGTGACCCCTGTTTCCATCCAGGGGGTCGGTGTGGACATTGTGGAGGATTACAAGTACCTGGGGGTACATATTGACAATAAACTTCCTGCTCTCTAGAGGAAGGGCCAGAGTCATCTCTATTTTCTGCAGCAACTGAGGTCCTTCAACATCTGCCGGACTATGCTCAGGATTTTCTATGAGTCTGTGGTGGCAAGTGCTATTCTCTACGCTGTTGCGTGCTGGGGCAGAAGGCTGAGGATGGCGGACGCCAACAGACTCAATAAACTGATCCGCAAGGCCAGTGACGTTGTGGGGATGGAGTGTGACTCTCTGACGGAGGTGTCAGAGAGGAGGATGCTGACAACGTCTCACACCCACTTCATGATGTGCTGGTCAGGCACAAGAGTACTTTCAGTGAGAGACTCTTCCCACCAAAAGTCAAGACTGAACGCCACAGGAAATCATTCCTGCCTGTGGCCATCAACCTGTACAACTCCTCCCTCTGAATGGCCCTTGGACTTTTCACTTATACTGTTACATATTTGACCAAATTCAATTTTGCACATCCTTTTGTATATACTGTTTATTTTTTCTCAGTATATATATTTTGTTTTATATTCTGTTTTATATTTTGTTTTATATATATATTCTCAATATAAATATATAAATATTTAGTTTTTTATATTTGCTTTTTATATATATGTTCTTTCTCTTTTCTAATTTTATTCTAATTCTATTCTTGTAAGGAGCACTGCAACATTAACAATTTCCCCTCGGGGATCAATAAAGGAATTCTGATTCTGATTTTGATTAAATAAATATACTGGAAATTAATTTTACTTCTGAACAAAATAAAAGAAATACATCATACAAATGATCAAACTCAATGTTTATTTATTGTTTATACCAGTTAAGGCAGTATCTGACTCTAACATGTTTGGGGTGGGGGGTGATGTTAAAATGAAAGGAAATATTCACTTTTTCTTTTCTTTTTTCTTTTCTTGTTTTTAGGTTGAATGGCCTCTGACCTGAATGTGTCCTCAGCCTTCTATGAAGGTCTATAGTTTTTCTCCTTATCTCTGTCATTGTCTTGGGCCCCACTGACCCTGCCCCCCAAAAAGCCTCGGCCGGCCCTGCATGCGGGTTTACTTTCCACCACACTGAGCCGCTCTCATGTTGAGCCGCGCCGGAGGCGCACGGAGAGCCGGGCAGCCTTTGGTTCATCAGACCTGTAAACTGACACCCAGTCCGCCACATTCACCACCTTCTCCCCTCTGTGTGAGCCTGCTGGAGCCGCTTCTTCGGGCATGAAGAATAAACACAACCAACAGGTCAAGACAGCGACTCCGATCGGACTCGACATGTCGAGCTTCGAGGTGACTCTCCAGCAGCTCAACGACCTGCTGACGGACGACAGCGGCTTCTACAGCTGGCCGACCAAACACTTCCATGAGGTTTACCCGAGGATCTACGTCGGCAATGCGTGAGTCATTGTTGGGATCATTTGAATAACTAAACTGGATGTTTTCTCACATACAGATGTTATAATGACCGTGGACGTGTCGCCGTTTAATTCAGGTCACGCAGCATAAACAATCTCCACTAATTCTGAATCATTGGACCGCAGTTAACACCACCAATTCCACCTCTAATGATCATAGCCCATTACACTCTATTCATGTGGTGGTATATTGATATTATACGGCAACTGCGGGAAACCCATGCCTATAAGGTAAATAATAAGGTTGTTATTATACCTCAAAAACAACAAGGGGATCACCTTTAAATTGATTTAAACACAATTTAAACACATTGTGTCCATTTTCAAGAATATCAGGGTCGTAGATGTGCTCCAGAATAATCTGGAAGTAGACTAGATGAATGAATGGCATCATTTAAGGTCATTAGGAAGTAATTGCTGCAGCCCACCACAATGAGACACTAGACACTTTTTATGGGGAGTCTTTTTAATTAGGTTACATGGAAAAACATTAATTCTTCTGTCTGACAGTGACTCTGCTCACAGACTGTGGAAGCATGTTGGTAGCAGGAGCTGTTAGGGTTATATCAGACAGAGAAGCTTGTTTAATTTTTGAAGAGGTGGAGGAATGTTCTGAAAAGGCAAAATGGAGCAGAGACAGACGGAGGCAGAGCTGGCAGAGAGGGAGGCTGCTGAGCCGGTTAGTCCCCTGCTGAATGAAGATATCCACAGTGCTCTACATGCCAGGCTCTGCAATTAACATGACTGACCTGTCCGTGTCTCTGCTGACATCAGGTGAGTCAGATTGGAAGGAAACACGCACACTTTCAGGCCAAGACACAAGAGGATAGAGGACACCAGTTGTTCAGTTTTCACCATAAAAATAAGCTCATTTCACATGTTATGAAGCTTCATCAGCATGTGTCTCACAATATACAGACACTGGACACAACGGAAAGCCTGCACGACAAACTGGAGATGTGGAGGTTTAAAGATGACAATATAAGGCAGACAATATCAAGGTGCATTCTGGGAGGTGGAGGATCTGATGATTTAGGCTCACACTAGGAACTACAAGTCAGGATATCTGAGCCTATGCTGCTCCCTCGATTGGTTGGTTGTTCACTGCACAAAAACTTCCCAGAGTCAACTGTGCAGCAGCCAGTTAGCTTAGCACAAACACTGGAAACAGAGGGAAACTGCTAGCCTGGCACTGTTTGAAAGTACAAATTAAAAAATGCAGTTGGTCAGCTTAGCTTTGCTTTTTTTCCAATTTAGGTTTTCATACAGATTAAATAAAACAATTATGATGTGTTAATATGTGATCATTAGAGGTGCTAGTAGGTGGATTTTGTTACTGTATTTATCATACGAACAAGAGAGTGGTATCAATCATCAATCAGTGTACCTAAAATCAAATCAGTCAAACTGTTCTTAAAGTACATATAATGCACACTGGAAATCATTTTAACTTAGAACACCATCAAAAAGTATTACCTATAAACTAAGTATACACATACAGTATGTGTGAAAAAACACACCTTTAAAATAGAAGAGAATGAATAAAATGCAGTCTATTATGAATAGCAAAGAACATACAACTTCTTTCTTCAACAGGCTGCATTGAAGTGTGAAAATATCTGGATTAAATGGAGATTGTGCATGTGCTCTCGTATGAGATACATACATATGCAGCATATGTTATCATAATCTTAAGATGAACCTAAGATGATAACAACACTGACCTTTAGTTGAAGTGACATGTCGAGTACACTGGGAATTCTAACTGCTGGAGACGCTTGAAAGCACATGCCTTTCCTAACGAGAAGCTTGTTCAGGACGCATATCACTGCACAACAGATTGTTTTTTTCCACGGCACATCAGTCAATCACAGCTGTTCAGCATGTCCTGACGTACCGTACTGTATGTCGAGCTGAAACAGAACATTCCAGGCTTACAAGCAAATGTGTGTTCTGAATTTTAAATGCTTTGACCTAAAAGCTTTAACATAGAAACTCTTAGAGTGTGGTGAGTCATAGCAGTGTATTTCAGGAGAGAAAGCCTCTTGAGTGCCTCTTTTATTCCAGCTGCCCTAGGAGTCATAATGGACAGAACACAAACACTTGAGTGTGTTATATTGGAGCAAATGTCCTCACAAATATTGGCTGGAACACACAAACGCATCCATGCAGCCCTGTGAAGAGAACATGCACCCACGCATCGTTCTCTCTGAGCGGCTGTTTTTTGTTTTGATGTATCTGTCCCGCTTCCACCGTGTGGTCTGAAAGCCTGGCAGACCTTTTTTTTTTTTTTTTTTTTTTGTGGAGGCGTGACGATGCCTTCAGTATTAGCACCAGAGTGCATCGACACTATTTTTAGCGCTCTACATCTAAAAGGCAGGAGGTGCCAAGTGGTACAGCGATCCCAGAGGATCACAGCAAGAAGCAGCAGATCTCTTCGACACAGCATCGGATATGTGACAGAACGAGTGGAAGGGAGGCAGAAAAATGAGCTCTTTCAATCCAAGGTGCACCAAAACCAGCACTGTTTCTTAAAGCTGGTGTCAGTGTATAATGTAATGTGCTTTTTGTTTCAAAATGCCACTTTCCCCATGCAATGACTTTTGTATTTTCCACTTTCTATTTCATGACACTTTATGGCATTACCACCTTTTCATTCAGCCATTTAAGTGAGCAAGCTCAACCACTGCTACCAGATGTAGCCACTTAGTTCCTGTTACTGCTGCAAATAAACACAGTACACAGACACAGAAATTAATTGTTCAGGCAGGAGGATGGTACAGAACTGTCTGGCAAGTGACTGAATTAGCTGGACAGATATACTGTGGGAGGCGGCACGGTGGCAGGTAGTGCGCGTGCCTCACAGCAAGAAGGTTGCCGGTTCGATCCCCAGGTCAGGTGGGGACTTCTGTGTGAAGTTTGCATGTTCTTCCCGTGCATGCGTGGGTTCTCTCCGGCAACTCCGGCTTCCTCCCACAGACCAAAAACATGCCTCTCGCCCGTTGACAGCTGGGATAGGCTCCAGCCCCCCCCAACCCCGAAAGGGATAATCAGGGGTATAGAAGATGAATGAATTAATGATATACTGTGGGGCTGATGGGTAATGGGGGCCAGGTGTGCAGGGAGGAGCTGGGACAGGTGGCTGTTCACCAACTAGCCATGTAAGTACAGTCACTACATCACACCCACCTTTTTCATGTTGGTGAACAGACGTTACTTTGTGATATGACCACCGCTAAATGGGGAGATGCCATCTAGTTACATTATGGGAAATGAAAGATCCAGGCTTCTGGAGCTTGGCCCAAGACTAAGCCTACCTTTACACCTAGGGAAAACGTATGTTTTCATGTGGTTTGGCTTCTCGTTTACACGCAAACAGAGTTTTTTTCACTGAAAACGATCATTTTTAAAAACTCCGGGCAAAGTGGAGATTTCTGAAAACGCTGGTTATGTGTTGGCGTGTAAACAGGGTTAAACAGCGTTTTAGGTTCTGAAACGTCTCAACATGCAACTGAAAATACTTAACGTCATGTGAGCGACCTATGTTTACACTCATGCCCATTGGTTTGGCATATTATGCTCTTGATGGCTTATTTATCTGGGTTCATGTAAACGACAACATTTTTGAAAACAATGTTGTGTGCACGATGTTATTTTTGTAAACGGAGTGGCTAAAATATCCGTTTTCCAAAGTGTGTATTGTTGGTGTGAACTGAGTTATCACTGTAGCACATCCAGTCTGAAATACCACTTGCTGGCCAAACACACGGCTAATGCGAATTCTCCGCCGCCTCCTTGACAAAACCAGGCGACAATGGATGGCTTTCAACAGAGGCATATGGATGCTATTATGTTCAAAGGAAACTTAAGAAAGGAAAGTTTAAGCCATGGTTTAACTGCACTATAGCCTGAGTTTAGTCCTAGTTTACAATGATGCGCACTTTGTAACTTTATCTTGTATCACCCTGTTTTGATCTCTTAGAAAGGGTTGTTGAAGGGGCTTTTTTGTAACGAAGTATTTATTTTTTGTCATCTGTTTATTGACAGTGTTAAATTGTGTGAGATTTTGCTTCAAATGTGAATGACTGCTCAAAGTGAGAATGTTAGTGTGAAATATAACACTACACGTTGTTGTTTTCAATAAAAAAAGATTTGCACAAAGCAAGCCTATCCACTTTTCCATGTTGATAAAAGTATTAAAATGATAATTAATGGGACATTTAGAATAGATAAAAATGTGTGATTAATTTGCCATTAATCGCGAGTTAACTACGACATTCATGAGATTAATTGCGATTAAATATTTTAATTGATTGACAGCACTAGTTCATATGCATCAAAAGATGAATGCTTAGGCATAATCTCAAGATGAAACAAATACCTGTTGCTGCTTGTTAAGCAAATGATTTAGAACCATATAAGCTAATAGATCAAGGCAGCACCTCCACTGCTATAGAGCTGAGTATAGTCAGGCTTTAGTTCAAAAGCAGAAACTATCAAACTGTATTTTGCTTGATGTCACGTACATTCAACATAAGAAGTGTGTGCAAACTAAATTGTATTATGTGTGTATTTCTTCTGCCTGTTAATCCAATGCAGGTTTGTGGCGATGAATGTGATGCGTCTCAAGCGGCAGGGCATCACCCACATCCTGAACGCCGCGGAGGGAAACTCCTTCATGCACGTCAACACCAATGCTGAGTTCTATGCTGGCACAGGCATCATGTACCACGGCATACCAGCCAGCGACACAGACCACTTCGACATCAGCGTGTACTTTGAAGAGGCAGCAGACTTCATTGAGAAGGCACTGGGATACAAAAATGGAAAAGGTCAGAGGATGATGCAGATTTGAGTTTCTTTTTGTGGGTAAAATTGACATCTGGGGATCTGGCTGCTTTTCTGGTTGTGCTCAGTAAAAACCTCAGTAAAACTCAGTAAAACCTTTGACATTCTCTGATTTTTTAGAATTACTAGGAAGCAAAAACAAGCTAAAGACTTCAAGCAGGCTCGAGAATCATTTTCAAAAATTAAACTAATTATCTGATGAACACATTATTATTAAAAATATTTTTTTCAACTCGTGTTACTGAGTCAAATACCACTTTGGCAAAACATAGATTAGTGATCCTGTGCCTGTATCCTAAGTACATGCTAATGCAAGGCATGAGTTGAGTAAGTTGCATGTTCCCACTGGAATAGCGGATGATAGATGAATAAGTCAGCATACAGAATAAAAAACATTGACTTTTAAGTGTGCTGCTGATAGATGTTACTGCACCTGAATGCAAAGCAGAAGAATAAACAGAGGAGCTGCTCCCAGATGTGTGACATTAAATTAAACAGTGGATGGTGGTGAGACAGCTTAAGAATGAAAGACCTTTGAAAGCAAATAAAAAAATAATTGACAGTGCATACATACTGTATGGAGAATGGAATTGGGACACAGAGGGGGGTGTCAATATTAAAGCTGCACTCAGCAAAACTTTTATATAAACAACAGATCACACTGTGCTTAATGTGGGGTTCACTCATGAGTGCTGCTGCTGTTCCCCTCGGCTCTACAGAACTTTTTCGCCTCTTGTAGCTCTTTGTTTTGGGCTTCTGGCCCTTTAAGTCTTTTCTGATGAGCCCTGCTTCCTTCTGCAACAAGCTGCTTTCATTGGACAAGACTGTACACTACCTTCACACCAAACAGCATACAGACAACGTTAGCGACGGGCTGGTGAACGTTGTGCAGCACTTAGCAGCTAAAGACACAAATATTTTTCTCAAGAGTTGGTAGAGACCAAAACAGAGCTAGAAGGAGAGGGAATATGGGGCTCACTTTATTATATGGGTCTTACCTTTGTAACAGGATTCCAAATGAATATCAACGGTGCTGTGTGTCTGCTGGATGTTGAAATAGACGTGCTTGCATAGAAATCCCTTTATTAGGCCAATGTCAAAATTTTAGCTTCCGTCTTCTTCTTCCTGCTCGGTTATCACCTTTGCTACACTAGAGCTGACACAGAAAATTAGTGAAAAAGCTCTGATAAACCTGATAAATGCTACCTGTTTCCCATTAAACACGAGACTGTGACAAGCTTGTGACAAGCTGAATGTGGAGCATTTAAGAGCCAGAGTTGTTGGAATGAGCATTAAACTGGTGACCAGAAAAACAATCTCCATGTTCCTCTGTTTCTGCTGAATCAATCTAAATTGGCACTACATGTTAGCAAACCCGTGCAGCTACCACTGCTGTGACTTTGACCAGCTGCTTTTCTTCTGCAGGTAAAGTGTACGTTCATTGCAGGGAAGGCTACAGCCGCTCACCTACGTTAGTCATAGCCTACCTGATGCTTCGCCAAAACATGGACGTCCACACTGCTCTGGCCATGGTACGTCAGAAGAGAGAGATCGGACCCAACGACGGCTTTCTCAGGCAGCTCTGTCGACTAAACCAGAGGCTGGATGCTGAGGGAAAATTCTGGAACAAGTGAGGCAGACGAGGAAGTAGAGAACAGAAGTGTGATCAAGTGCACATCACTTTCCTTCACTTGCTCTGTGACATGTTCTGGATGTGGAGAAAGAAGCATTTTCTCTCAAACTAAGGTTGACAGCACTGAGTGTATGTACAGTACAGAATTATTGGTGACAGCGTACACACAGACCTTTAACAGGTACAGTATTTTAATTGTGTTCAAACACTGGCGATACCACACGCGTTAATCCAGCTGCACTACATTCACTGAGTGTGTTTACATACGTGTATTCTGAATATTAGATTTTTCTTGGTTCAGGTCAAAGTGACTTTGAATTACCAGTGAGCATATGTTTCATGTCCTGTACAATGTGTTGTGATTTCCTGCTGCTCATTGTTCCAGAGAATAATATAAAAGTGGGAAGGGAACGCTCATTGTGGGAGCTGGTGAAACAAATGGTGGTGTAACTGATGTGATTTTCTTATCCAGCCTTCTTTCCCCGTCTCCACCTCTCTTCCTCTCTCCTGGCATTGTGTCCTTTTGTCTTGGCCTCACTCCTGCAAACACTGCCAAATCTCTCAGCTGCTCCCACAGGGGACTTCAAGTGGACACTGTGATTTTCATATTGAATGAGATTTTCAGGGTATTAGAGGATGATTTTAAAACTATTTTTTGTCTAATATGCTTAGTATGTTTTAGAAAACTGCACAATCTTTGACCTATATTGTACTCACATCTTGAAGCCTGCCTCAGAAATATGTCTCAGTGAAAATGTGGTCTTGCTGTTATGGTGCTGAATAATGAATAATTCTTGACGCTATTTCATAAGATGATTCAGTTTTTAATAGGAACATTAAGCTGGTCTGATACAGTATATGACTGAAACAGCAAAAGAACCAAGGAATGGTTGGCCTTCTGGGGAATATATTACTCACTTTTTTTTGCCAAGAGTTATTAAGAATATGATATTGATACTACTCTCATGTAAATCTGTAGCTATCATCAGCAGCTGCTTAGCTTAGCTTAGCTTTGCACAGAGTCTGGAAACCTGGGAAAACAGCTATCCTGACTCTGACCAAAGGTCACAAAATCTGCCTACCAGCACCTGTAAAGCTATTAAACTTGTTCTACCGCACCTGTCCAATCCGCCCAAAAAATGAAGAGTGCTGGACTGCTTGTTGACGGGCTCAGTAACATCTACTATCCCCTTATTTTTACCGTGCTTACGTGTAAACAAACAAGATAAAACGTGAATTAGTGAGCTTTAGAGGTGCTGGTTGCCTTCAGAGAGAGCCAGGCTAGCTGTTCCTCGCTATTTCAAGTGTTCAGCTAAGCTGAGCTAAGCTAAGCTAACAGGCTACTTTCTGTCACTTCATACTTACTGGACAGACGTGAGAGTGGAATCCATTTCTCTCATGTAACTTTTGGCAAGAAAGCGACCAAGTCTGTTTCCCTAAATATCAAACTAATCCTTTATTGTCAGCTTGGGGAGGCGATGTGTCTCACAGTCTTACATCAAGCCATTCACTCTGTACAAACCGTGTCAGGTTGCTGAGGGTATGTGAGCTAAAACTTCATGCCAGATGATCTGGGGAGTGAAACTAAACCACTAAAGTGTGATTGTAATTTAAACACTGCCAGAATGTGATGTATGTGTGTCAGTAACTTCAATATTATTAGATAGTGTCTCAGCCAACACTTTTTGCACATTAGTGTGTGTATGTCAGAGTATATGCAGTTTTATATTGTACAGCAGCATGCTTTGTAATATACATGTGAGCCAAAGTGTTGTTTCTATTCCTTTGTCAGCACAGCTGTGTATCTCTGTATAGTAACTGAATCATTATTGAGTGTGCATTATTTGTCACAATGTGCATTATTAATCCTGTAACTTGTGAATCATCATGTGCATTACTGAGTAGGATGTGAAGTAACCGGTCATGTCAGTAGGCTTTCATTGAGTCTCACAGATTATGACACTGCTTTTATCAAGTGCACTTTATCTAATGACACTTGTGATTGTTGTTGCCCTCTTTTCGTACATTCAGTAATAAACAGAAATTGACATGGCTGGTGTGCTTTCTTTTAACATTAAGGTTCGTTGAGGGTTAGGGTTAGGGACTTCAGGGAACAGCTACACGGGCAAGGCAAATGTAACTTTAGTCAAGGATAGACATGACAACTAGTTTGAGATGGATTTGACCCTCTTACTTTAGCTGTGTAGTTACAGTTCGGTTTGGTTTTTAATTGTTTTTTCCATTGCTGCACCTTTAAAAATATACACTATTATATATGTGTGTGTGTGTGTGTGTGTGTGTGTGTGTGTGTGTGTAGGATGTAAACATTGGACAAGTTTGGACTAGATATGCAGTGACTGCATTTTTAATGACAGTACAGTATGATAGATTGCTGGTAAGTAGTACCTTCGTCCTGCAGAGGGAGCAGTGGGACTACTTTTGTAGTACCAGTGATTAGCACGGTCACCAGTTCAAACTGCAAGCTTCCATCAGCATCACAGCACTGTACAACTAAGAGAAGCTTCAGCTACAGTTCAGGACAACTGTGGAATACCTGAACAAAACGTTCTGTTTTCAGACTGATGCAACTCCACCAGAGGAGACTCTATATCACACTACATCTTAAATACTGTACATCTGCTCATAGGTTTTAAAGGGGCAGCCCAACTGATCTGGAGCATGAAGATCAGTTCATACAATAGTAAACAGCTGTATAATGTCTTCTGTGGCTCTGGTGAAGCTTTGTCAAGCCTGACATAACCACTACCTGATGATAGCGTGGAGCTACGTTACAGGTTTGGGCATGGATTTAAAAAGATGTGACCATTCTAGGCAGTCTAGAGATATATGCTACTGAGATGCATTATGGGATCCAGTGTTGTAGAGCTCAATATAAAACTTTAAAGGCCCTGTTTCTTAAATCAGGAACACACATACACAGTTTTCCTGCTCTCCAGCCTTTTTTGGTTTTGCTTCCCTCATTGGCTAAAAGTGAGAGGGCCTCTGTTGTCATACACTTCTGTGCACTAATCAGGATTTAGTGACATTTGAATCTAAACATGATGACAGTTTGTCAGACAGTGTCTGCTTCTGTTGTCAGACCAATCTATCAAACCAAGCCACACATACACATTCTCAGCAGATTAGCTGAGTTCTTGAGTATTAAAGTATAATAAGTGAGGATGCTTTTGATTAATGTTACTTATTTAACCATGAATATTTTATACATGGAAAATAGGGGCCTAATTTAATATGAATAAAATTAGAATAATTTATCTTAAAAGAAAACATTTTATGTTACCAAGAAGAATAATTGATTTTGAAACTGCAGTCTAATACAAACATGCACTCATTTCCACTGCTAAGCTATGCAAATGTCTAAGCTGCTGTCATGGACTTCCTGTGTACGCTGAAACCACATAACCATTGTCTTCCGATTTATATGAAATACACAAATGTAGAGCCAGTCTTTTAAAAAATGTCAGCATCATCAGCATGTAGATGGTTCACCGTCAAAACAAAACAAACATCACTCACTAATGCTCCTCTACCCCCCTCTGCTGCTCCCTTCTGCTTCCTTCTAAATCCCTTTCATCCTGCCAATGTCCTTTTAATAGGCACCTCCTCCTCTCCTAAACGTGTGTGTGTGTGTGTGTGTGTGTGTGTGTGTGTGTGTGTGTGTGTGTGTGTGTGTGTGTGTGTGTGTGTACATTCCACAGGCTTTGTAGGTGAGCTCCATGGTGGGGCCTCTCTCCCTCCCTCAAGTTTTCTCTGCTGCTTGTCTTTTTTGGTCTCTTTTGCCCTCTCATCTATTTTCACACATGCTCTCTCTTCCTGCCCCCATTTGTCTGTCTGTCTGTCCGACTGTCTGTCTGTATGTATGTATGTCTGTCTGTCTGTCTCTTTCTCTCTTCATCCCTGTCCTGGTGTGACACGTGGAGTTGATACAAGGACATGTCTACTAGGACAGGATGGTAACTCTCTTACATAACACCAGTCTGCATGAATGAATCCATGGGGGTGGGGCAGCCATGTGTTTTCAGGCGTGAGTGTGTGTGTGTGAGTGTTCTGGAGGAGTCAGATGGATGTGTGTAGTGAGGTATTACTGCATCATGTAGATTCACTGTATTTGAAACAATTGACTTCTGGTTGATCCATTTTCATCCTCTTAAACATAACTGACCCCAGTCATTACAAACTCCTGCCCTGCGGCCAAACATCATGGAAAACTCAGAAATTCATTTTAAATTCGAGTGGAGATCCAAAGTTTGGATGCAATCAGAGGCTTCAGTTTAATCAGTGAGCTTTCCAGGTATCAATCTTCTCATGGAACTCTTCCTTTAAGGGGAACCAAACTGGAGGTTTACTGGTTAAAGCAAGAAAAAACAATTATGTAGCATTTCAGTAGATAATGAGTTTTGTCCAAACATGGATCTAACATCAGAAAATATTGATCTTCAGTGATGGCTATATCCTCTTTTAACCACTCTGAACATATCGTGTAATCAAACCACATTTACTTCTTCCAGCAACATGCGTTTAAAAACCGGAGTGTGTTCTTGTCTTAGAATCTGCAAAATGACCAAAATGATATGCTATGTCACAGAATATGAGCATGATCATCAAAACACACTGTTCTATTTTTAGAGCCTCGCTGGAAGCACTATTCCTTTAGTTGAAGGGAAAAATCTGTAATGGATGTCCTGGACTGTCGATCTGAGTCTGTGTGAGAGGGTTTGTATGTCTCTCTCTGTCTCTCTCTCTCTCTCTCTCCCTCTCTCTCTCTCTCTCTCTCTCTCTCTCTGACACACACACACACACACACACACACACACATGCATACTCAGTCATGTTTCTATCACTTTCGGGGACATTACATAGACATCCATTAATTCCATTAGTTTCCTGGAGACTTACCCCAACCACACCCATGAGCACTGCTTGCCTAACCCTGACCCGACCAATGTCTTCACCCTAAAATATGGGGGACTTGTCCCCATAAGCAGGTCGAGTCCCCACAATGTGACTGTGTAAACAGACTTATGTCCCCACAACATGAGTTGCCCTGTGTGGACACAGGGACACACACAAACACACATGCACACACCCACCGCTGTGCCCTTCTGTGTTTTTTGGAGGGGCGGGTGGGTGGGAGTTGGTGGTGTGGGTGAGCTACAAAGCACTTTGGATTGGTGGAGAGCAAAGCTGCTCATTGTTACATCATCTCCTCCACAACAACCCTAAAACAAATTTGACATCGACTGGCTTTCATGGGTCACAGGATTCATAATAACTTAGGAGACTGTTTCCAAAAGTGCACCATAGCTATGCCACTGAGACTGTGCATGCAGTTGAGTTATAGGATTATTATATTCAATAATGGTTTTAATCCCACATAGATCAAGAATGTACATAGACTATTGTGGGAATTTGGAGTCACTGTGTTTGAATTTGCAGTTCAGCCTCACAGCTGATGGTGTGGGCTCAAACTTATAATAATAAAGAATCTTAAAACTAGATTAGAACCGTCTAGCAGTCTATGCAGAACTCAGATTGGGTACACGTTAGTCAGCAGGTAAAAACGCACAAGGACATAAGCGTCTGTTGAGTGTGACACATTTGTAATGTGTTGACCGAGTGTATGGAATGGTTCAGAACTTTATTAACTCGCACGGTTTTGAAATTCTTGTCCATAAGTAGTTCTTTGTATTGCTTGAATGAGGTGAATGATAATAGTCAAATATGATATGCCATGTCTTGGACAGAGGGCATACTGGAGTCCATAGACAGCTGGCATCCCACCATCTTCTCAGTGGGCTTGTGTTCTGGTGGCGTTCCTCTGTGGTTTCTGTCATCACTCTGAAAAGCTGAACTACCAAACTGTGTTCTGACTTTCCTAAATTACTTTAATATAAAAACTGTTTTGATTGTTTTAGTTTCTGTGCTGGACCTCACTATAAGGCTCTTGTGCCTGAGTTGGAGCAGATTGCTGCAGCCAGGTTCAGCAGTCTTGTTGAGCCCCTTCCCAGAGGTTCTGCAGCAGTGCACTAATGAACCAGCAAACAACTTTTCATGCTCCCAATTGTTTAGATACCGTGGGTCACAGATTTTGTGGGTGTAGCACCAACTTAACACAATGAAACATAATGAGAATGCAAAATTCAGTCCACACCAAATTTAACACCATCAATCTCATCAACACACTCAAATTTGGATGGATGAGTGTGTTTGAGTTATAAAACTTGCATTTAATCTTAATTTGTGTGAGAAGGCTGCATGTTTAGAGCAACAGCCTCCCCTTAACAAAACTGTTATTCTAAGAAATAATTATAAAGTTGTGCAGCGTTAACACAAAGCATCAATCAGTGTTAGGTGAAGTCAATGTGGCATGACTTGCATGTGATCAAAATTGAGTTTTCAGGCTGTAGAAGACAAAATGTCCTCCAAAAGTGAAAAAGAATCTTCCAGATTTACTTGGATTAAAAGAAAAAAACATTTCCTGCTTTAGCTAGACACTGTGTCCTGATTTATGTTTTCTACTAATGAAATTGGAGTGTGATGTTGTTGCACCTATGATGTCATCCAGAAGCACAATCTGGAGCCTAGAAATGGAATCACTAAAGAAAGCTGGTAGAGGCGAGTGACCTAAGACTAAACTCAAAGCACTGTCCAAGTTCATTCAGGTGAACAGCTTAAGCCAGACACAATATGCACACATATATTTTCTAACTGATACATATCAGCTTGTGTGTGTGTGTCAGAATGTCATGCGGCTTGACGAAAGCAAAGCAGACAAATTGATATCAAATAATTTTTAATGTTGAAAATGAATGTCACATAGCCACAAACACAAATAGCTTTGAGCCATTGAGATGCCATTCTCTGATTGTGCCATGAATGATTTGTCACAGAAAACAAGACAAACATCAACCGTGCCCATTACAAACCCATAACCAGCATTATAAAACACACCACCAAACTCTCGTCTGGGGTGCTTCAGCCCCACGCCGCATTCAGCTTTACATTCAACACTGTGCTGTGCCAAAAAAATTATGGCTGCTTTGCTCACAGGAAATAGCCTTCTGCTCGTGCAGGGCCCCCTGCCTCACATGATGTCTCTCAGATACACTAATTCGGGCCGGGCTGTGTGCTACTGCATAAAGTCACTGTGAAGGGGAGCTGCAGGGAGCGACCAACAAAAACAAGAGAGGACATTGTCATCACGGGAACAGAAGTCTGGGACTCGGGGTCCTAAACCTTTCTTGTTCAAGGCACAATTTACTGGCCCATATTAAAGTATACTGGACACAAAGAGAAGCTTGTAATTGCATATTCGCACTTGAGGAGATCTGAAGGCTTGAAGAGGATAACATCTCCCTTCACAGCTGTTTTTGAGGGCAGGAGCACAGTTTTTGATTTCTTTGCCACTGCCGATCATTTTTAAAACTGTAATTTGCGTTTGAAATATTTCATTTGGCCAAACTACTTAATGCACCCCAATGCTCGTCCTGATGAAACGTCAGTCCTCTCTTGGTTTGTCAGGGCAGAACACACGCAAAGGAGCAATAAATATCTGCCAGCTGATGATAAATACTCACACCATGGCTTCATAGTTCATGCTATCAGTTCCTTATGGACATAACAAAGTAAGTGCAGTAATCTTCAAACATGTTTTTCTAGAGCCACAACATTGTCACAATGATGCATCTTACAATGTGAACAGATCCTCTAAGCATCTTTACCAAGTCCACCCACCCTTTTCTACACATTTAGGGTGTTTTTTCATTTTTTCAGTCTAGCTTACATTTCAGGGATGTGGCCAGGAGCTCCGAACTTAACTGTCCAGGCAAAAACTAGTCAAGCCACCAATTTTTATTCCAAAAATTTGGGGCCACATCTTAATCTTGCTGAGACCACTGTTGGGTCCCATTCCATATTTTGACAACCACTGGTGATTTTCCGTGCCTGAGACTGATCACTCCCCCTGCTTTTCTCTGGCACACAGCAGGACGATGAGGTATGAAGAGTTGTATAAATCTCTTTTTTTGGTTTGTATTTTGTGATTTTTTTTTGTTTCTTTACTCTTTCCTTTTTGTATGGTGAGCCATTTTCCCATTGAACGCAATATTCTTGTCACAACATTGAGATTAACATATGGCAGATTTGTACATTGTAAAATGAGCCCTGGTCTATGGTCAGATTCATTTTGAGCAATCTAAAAGCTAAGATCTGGATGCGGGTGTTGCTTTTTTTTTTTTTTTTTTTTTTTTTCCTTTTCAATCAACCCAGATCAGGAACAGGAGCAAATGACCAGCTTAGCGAGTGATACAGCCCAAGCAACTGTGGAAAGCAGGATTCAGGTTCATTCACTTTGAGTTCAACTAATTGGAGAATGGATTTGGCATAACTTTAGTCTATAATAACCATATGAAACATCTTCATCTAAACTGTACTGGAAGCATAAACAATACTGTGCTGTATGTACCCATAATGAGCCTCAAGGGACTGGATGAAAATTATTAGGCACGGGGAGAGTTATCTAATTGGTCTTTTAGTTATTAATGATGAATCAAGCGGTAGCAATATTTTATAATTCTTTTGAGACACTGTCGAGGGTGAAACGTACAGTTCACCTCCCCTCTCCATCCCACTAAGTCCCTCAGGGGAAAAAAAGTATTTAGTGACACTGTACTCACGATGTGTCGCTGAGGCTTATACAAGAAATCAACTCAACATTCAACCCCTGCCGCCACACCGATAACTTTCATACAGTCCTGAAGAAAAAGAGATGTATTAATTGTACAAGTATGAAGTGAAACTGTACTTCAAATGTGTTGTTCTAGACTTTCTTTAGAGGAACTAAACCTCCTTTTTTTAGGACTTTTTTGAGGCCCATTGGTCCACCTTACCCAACATGAGAGTGGGAACAGTCATCAGACAGGCGTTCGAGCTAGGCAATGCATGCTAGGGGTTTGGGAGAAAGTATGGTGACTTGTCATACAGGTGACTAACATTATCCTAAGAGTGTGAATATGAGAGACTGAAGAAGCCGTGTGGCCAGTCGTTCACTGACAGGAAAGAACCAATTATCTTTAAGACCCAAAACAGCTTCTAGAACTGTCCGTTGTAGAAATCCTAATTACTTGAATGTGGGAGCAGGACCTAGATTCAAGAAAAAATATGATGCCCATTGCTCCATTAAGAGGAAAGGGAAGTAGATATTCGGGCATGCTTCCAGTGTCTCAGCCTATCACAGGCAGCCATGGTGGTAACTGACAAAAAAGGTGGGAAAAACCCAACTGCAGGCATTGAAACTTGAGAATCTGTTTCAAATCAATTCTAAAACAAATCTGCAGTATAAATGCCAAGTGTGTGTTAATAAAAGGTTATACTCTGAGTAACTCAAGTGACCTACATCGTGTAGGCTATAAAGTGCTATCAAACACACTGCAGAGCCAGCTCTTACCCAAACTCTCATTCGATCATGTCATGTAATGTGACCAATGGGCCAGCTCCTAAAACTGTGTTTCATAGTGTTATTCTGAATGTGTAACACATTTCATTCCAGACTGTAACACCAGAATAAGGCAACTTAAACGTTTAAATGCTAAATCTGACTACATATCCTAGAAATTGAACAGCAGGACATTTTCAGTGTATTTTTCAATCAGCTAAACTGAAGGTGATTTGAACCCTGGCCCTTGGGTGACATTTGAGCACTAGCTACCACTGCACCAACGATGGTCTGAAAGTGCATATACAGCCATTTTCTCACAGTAAAGCATCAACACAGATAGACAGACATTCACTTACCAAGAAAATCAGATGCAAAGTAATAACGACATAAAAGAATAATCATAAAAAAACAGCTTTTTTTCCTCTATCCAAAATAAAGTCACTTCATCTCTTTCTTTACATCACTCAGGGTTTTCAGTCCCAACACCACAAGTCTTTTATAAACATACTATATTTTTAAAAAAGGACTTGTCAATAGCAGTCTGTCACACGATCAAGGTTTTAACCCCACCTGCAAACTCACCCACCCTAGAATAAGCATAACAACAAACACTTGGTGCACAACGAAAGCAACATCAACAACATCAAAAACAACATCAGTGTGGGACTGCACACCGTGTCTTTAATCGTACAATTTCAGTATTTTACATTCCACATGTGGACATATTCCTGCAGGGATTGTCGTCTTTCTCCACCAAAGAGTGCTCGTATGAGTTGGGGTAGGTTTCTGTGAATTTTTGTGTATGTCTGTGTGTGGGAGGGAAAGAGGACATCGTGAAATAAATAGAGAAAAGGGGAACAGGGATGAGGATGTAAAGTCGGGAGAAACTAGAAAGGGGGTTTTGGGGAATGGAGATGGAAGGGCGGGAAAAGACAGATGTTAGGAAGAGAGAGAGAGAGAGTGCTCTTGACTTACATATGTTTTCCCTGGGTAAGTAATAAAAGCAGTAGAAGTAGTTTATTTGTGGAAAACAGCTTGCATGAGAGTTAAACTGCTTCAGAGTGGTTGTTATGGTTTTGTGCCATGCTGCAGTGACAGAGCTTTTACATAAAGTTCACATTTTAGTTTATTGTAAACGAACAGAAACCTTAAGCCTAACTTTAATCTAAGAGAGAGAGAGAGAGGGAGAGAGAGAAAGAGAGAGAGAGAGAGAGAAAGAGAGAGAGAGAGAGAAAAGACACAATTCTGTGGTCACGGTGCAGAAAAGACTGAGATTTCTTTCGGTTATATTTTGCAGCTTAGCTAGGAAGTATGGAAAGTTAACACAGGGCGTACAGGCAGAAACGGACTCATGGACCTCATCACTGCTGCTCTTGTCAAACAGTGCTTCACTGTCACAAGGAAACATGTTTCGGACTCTGTTATAACGGCAGGCATTTCTCTTCAGCTTTGTCTGCACAACTGCCTTGTGTACCACCACCCTGGTCATGTTCAAATACGCAGAGCAAATCCATTTTTCTCTTCAGAATTCAGACATACATCTTAAAGGAGAAGAAAAAGAAGCCTTCATAAGCTCCATGCCTGTTTTCGAGAATGCACTGCAAGGAGGAGATGAATCAATGAAAGACAGACTAATTCACTCCGTGTCATCGGTTAGTTGCAGTATCTCGAGTTGTTGGTCATGCGCAAAAGACTGTGTGCCTGGCTGCCATGTCACTATGACAACCAGGGTGATGTAGACAGCAAATGAATAGGCTGTCCAGACCCAAATTTGGTTAAGCCAATTAAAAAATGACACTATTAACAGATCAGATTTAATGAACTACTTGGATTTGCCCGCTGTGTGAACATAATATAGCTAGCAGTGATGTCCAGGTAAAATGGCTTTTCGGTGAGAAGGGTGGTCACTGACTATTGGTCTGTCTCTCTGCTATGCTGGTGCAACTGATCATGGCTGAAGGCAGTGTGCTCTGTGGTGCTGGTGTGGTTCTTAAAGAGGACGGGGAGGATTTCTCCGATGATCATTTGGCTGAGACGGAGACAGAGAGAAAGAGATACATAGAGAGAGAGAGAGAGAGAGAGAGAGAAAGAGAGAGAGAGAGAAAGAGAGAGAGAGAAAGAGAGAGAGAGAGAGAGAGAGAGAGAGAGAGACTGGCTGTGCTGCCAGCTCAAATCTAAACCTGAATTCACCAAGCTGTGTGGACCAGACCTGATCTAAGGTACTTCCTGTGCTATATGAAGTGATTCAGAGGTATGCAAAAGGTGGGTAAACTATGAAGGTTAGTTGGTGATCACCACAAGGCAAACAAGCATCATAATGCAATATGACGTCAACTGCAAACAATGCATAAATATTACTTTACAGATATTAATACAGCTGGGTAAACGGAGTTCTGACACCCTCTGCTACATGACTGGTCAGACAGATTCACGGTCTGATTTAAGCTGGCAGCAATTCAGCCACTGATAGCTCGAATACCACAGACAATAACTGTAACATTTATATATATATATCTATATATGTATATCTAGAAATATATGCTTCTGTAGACTGTATTATGTATATTGTATTAGCAACCTCTGTGAGGCACATTGACATGTCAGAATTACTAAGCCAGCGGTTCCCTGTCTGAGCCATGCAGCATGGCTTTCATTCACAGTGATAGTGAGCAGAGTGCAGTACAAACACACAAGGCCTGGAGATGGCAGGTGTGAAACGGTACTGCTTGATCATCCTATTGCTGTGTGTGTCTGTGTGTGTTGCTGCTGCTGTGTATGTGTGTGTATATCCCTGTGTATTCAGCGCCTATGGATCTATTTGAATACCCTGCAACATAGATTAGTAACACTGAGAGTGGCGATGCCCAAAGGCCGTGTCACAGTCCTTGTTGGTTTCAACAGAAAATCAACACAAGAGAGAATGGACTGTGTGTGTTTTCATGTGTGTGTGAGATATTTCAGAGAATATTGTTAAGACTGCTTAAGACAGGCAGGAAGAGGAAAGGTGTGAGGGAGGGGATAAAGGAAGGGGTTTAGGGCTACTAAGGGATACAGACATTGTGGTTTTAGTGCAACAGAAAAAAACCTGATAGTTATTTGTAGTGGATGGCAATTTGGGATATGGTTGGTGGAGCTTATTTCAGCAGTGTTTAATTCATATTGTGAGTTTCTGGGATAGGACAGTCGCTCAGAAAGTCTTTTAAATGGCTTGGCGTCCATTTCTGCTGCGGTGGCGAGGAAAGGATCGGGAGATGTGCTGCAGGTGCGAGAACAAGGGTCCATTGTTGTGTGGCAGTCTGCTATTGGCTTGGCCTGAGCCACATCGCTACCTGCACAGTCGCTCGCTCGCTGCTTTCCTCCCCTTGGCCGGGATGGAAACATATCCACAGGCGAATACTGCTGACTCATTTGCTGTTTATTCACCTCCCAGTCGCCACCCACAATAGTCCTGATCTGACCCAACCGGGCCAAAATGGCTTCCACTGGAGTCCCAGCTTCCAGCTGTCATTGTCCCCTGACAGTTTCCTTTGAGTTCAATCGGCACGCTGTAATGTCACAAATTCACCCCCGCCCTCGTTGTCATTTCAGGTGTCTAAATAAAAACAGAATCCAAAGTGACTGTTGGTCCCACATGGTGTGTGAAAAAAATGAAAAGGGGAGAAAATGACAAAGTTTGCCATGTCAGCTGTCAAATGTTGATCCATGGTCAAGAAGACCTGCTGTACACTGTTGGTGGAGCAGCACACTAAACCGGTCCATGCTGGCAACTCATTTGTGCACTGTGTACATATATATATTTATATGTATATATGTGCGCATGCATGTCAGTGTGTTGCAGATGGAGGGGCAGCTGCACGGAGATGAGAGGTGAGGTAGAATCTGTCAGTTTCAGGCTGGACTTGAAACAGGTTCAGGTGATGGGGGGGGCCTGCAGAAGTACAGTAAGTGACAACATCCCCTCCCACCACCACCACTATCTGCCAGTGCTGAACCTATCACAAGACAGCGCGGAGGTGAGGAGGCGGGGCTATGGTGTGGTTGATGGGGCAAGGCTCTGATGAGAAGACAAACTCTCATACACACACGGAGGCAGGAAGTGTGGTGCAGCCCAGTAGTTATTAAGGGGAAAGATGGGATGAGCAACAAAACAACTGAGGTAATGCATTAAAAAAACAACTGGATGGATTTGTGTGATCTGCATGTGTATGTGAGGTAATGAAAACAGGAGGTATATGTTGGAGAGGTATTGTAGCAATATATATATATGTATGTGCATGTATGTATTTATGCACACATATACACACATACATACATGCACATACTCATACACTGTATGTGAGTAATCAAGATTACTTGTTGGTGTTGATTAGTAACATGATGCGTTCTTTCAAGTCATATTGCACCTACATGTGTTTGATTTTAAAATGTGTTTTCTTTGAATGAAGTAACTATTTTCTTAAGTGTTGGAAACACTTTCTAAGTAGCCTAGAGCTACAATACACTTTATTTTGAAAATAACACATAATCATTACAATACAAAAGAAAAAGAAGCTGGAAGGTGCTATGAATAAAACAGTGCTTTCCGTAAATATACTGAATGAGGAATGGGGTTAGAGCAGGAAGTAATGCCTTTTAAAAATCTCACTTTGGTGTTTAACGATGCTAAACGTTATTCATTTTTTGGCGACTTGGGGGCAGTGGAATCAAAAAGGTAACACAGCACTGACTTATCGTGCTAATCAGCTGTTACTTAGCAATGTTAGCATTAATCTGGAGACATGTCTCAGTTCACCTGGCGAATGTCTTTCCAATATTCAATATTCAATATTCAATATTCTGTCGTCTCATCACTACAAGCACCTTTTACAAGAAGTCAAACAACAGGTCATGTGATCTGTTCATATAAAAATATTGATTAAAGCTGCTTTAACTTTAGCAAATAAAATGTACTCACCATCTTAGTTCAGCATATTAGCATGCTAACATTTATTAATTAGCACTAAACACAAAGTACAACTGAGGCTGATGGATGTTAGTTGAGAAGGTATTTGGTCACAAACTGAAGTATAACAGAAAGAGGTACTTTGAGCTGATGAAAATCCTCTTCCTCTGGGGAAATTTTGAAATATACTACTCTGCTACTTTAGGAATTACGCTTAATAAAGTAAAATGGCAGGAAACAGCTTGCCTGGTTCTGTCCAAAGGTCCCAGAAAAATCCTGGCCAAGAACCAGTCCAGCACATAACCTCCACAATATATAGTACTCACATTTTGGACAGAGCCAGGCTAACTGGCTAACTGCCATCTTTCTGCTAAACTAAGATAACCGGCTGCTGGCTATTTTTGAGAGTGGCGTCAATCTTTTCATCTAACTCCCTGCAAGAAAGCAATTAAGTTTACATCCCAAATTGCTCAACTATTGCCTGAGCTTGAAGAAAACAATATCATTTACTGTATAATGCCACAAACCCCAAAACCTCATTGATATCAATGTAACCTTAGTGATAACTACCCTCAGTATAATCACAGAAAGCACCTTAATGTTCATAACATTTAACTTTTAATGCATTATAATCATACCTATAATGTCTTATGGCTGCAGTTATCAGACATAATAATGCAAACAGCAACTATTATAATGCATTATTATGTGTCATGCAAGGTATGAATGCATGAGTAATACATTATAGATGAGGGCTTCATACAAAGTGTTCCCACTGTATGTTCTCCTAACACTAGCACAGAGGTACATGGGTAGCTGAGGACTGCATGGCTCCATGTTTTCTCCATAAACTACCACCACCCACACAATTAATGAGGAAATACGTTTTACAAGGTATGAGGTAAGAGTGTGGGGGTGTGTTCTGTGCATGTACATAATGTGTGTGTGTCTCTGTGTGTATGTGAGACAGAGAGATAGAGAGGTCAGTACGTGAGGGAGGTAGGTCGACAAACACTCACAGGGCCTCGGCGGAGTGAGGGGAGGGCTGCACCCGCAGACGGAGGATGTCGCTGCAGTTATGGAGATGTACTGGAGATGGGTGTGTGGTGGGGGTGGGGGTTGTCTGAGGAGCTATGAGTCAGGTCCCGGAGATAAAAAATAAAAATAACAACTAACTTTTTTGAGGTGTGAGATGAATTGGTGTTGGTTTGCATTAGTGTAGGAACAGTGTACAGCTGTTTGTCCATACCGGTGCAAGAGGAGTTAATTGCTAAGATTTGCATATAGATCTACTGTACGTTCACGGCAGTGTGTTTGAAATTTCCATCTGTGAAGATCTGTAACTGTTTGTAACTGCGTACTCTGTGTGTGTGTGTGTACTTCTCAGAATGTCCAGATTGTCAGTGTGTTTCAATCAGGTGATGTTGACGTGTGTTTGCTGGTGGCAGGTTAGTGGGGTCTTGTGGGTGTTTGACAAAAAAAGGGCCAAAAAAAACAAAGTTTACAGGGTACGTTCCCAGTAAAGAAAAAGAAATCTCGATTTTCTTCTCCTCTTGTCCTTCCCCCACATTTCCTCTTACGCCAAAGCCACCCCATTTATCTCCTTCTGTGTGTACGGTTCTTTATGGGGGACTCGGCGCTCTATAAGTCACACTTCCTGGTCCTCGAAGACCTCCAGGAAGAGCGGGGGAAAGAGTTCGTTGGGACACTCCACCTTCATATGGAGGAAGCGGCTGGCATGGCAAGCTCCGATCATGCGCAGGTCCGTCACCTTCATCAGCAGCTTTGGCCAGAAGTGGGGAATGTTGTGCTTGCGGTAGTTGATGTAGTGCTCGAATGCCAGCAGGTAGGCCTCTTGGCACTGCTCGATCTTCTCCACGCTGGTCAGCCCTGAACGGTCTGCAGTGGTGAAGAAGAGAGAAAGAAATATATTTGTTACTTTTAGGCAACATTTCCACCTCAGCAGAAAGTAACGTTCCAATACTTAGGGTTGAAATCATTTCATCTCAGACTCCCTCTTCAGAAAACATCATGCAGCATATGATAACATTACTTCCTCCTCACCTGAGCTCATGAGCAGCACAGCCTGCATCAGAGCCACCTCCGAGTCATCCAGGTTAAAGTGAGCCAGGCTCTTGCCCAAATCAAAGATGGCATCCGACACCACACCCAACCCGCCGTTCTTCAGCTGCTCCCGTTTCACGGCCATCTCGCCGCTTAGCGTCAGCGTCTCGCTGTCTGGATCGTAGCGTACAGCAGCGCGCAGCGACATGATCTCCATGCAGCAGCCCTTCAGCAAGATGATCTGGTCTTCACAAGGCAGCTGGGAAGCACCACATAGCAACACAGGAGGTCACCAGGAAGTAATATGACAGGACAAGAATTTCAATCTTAAAGGTCACATTGATTTGAGATCAGTTCTCATCTACTTTTACAATATAATGAGCGAGTAAGTAAAGCTCATTATGGCTGTTATGAAAATTTAGATAAAACATAAACGTTTTCAGATTGGTCCAGAATCATCTGTGTTTTCACAATGAATGAATGAACTGATTAAGCTGAAATAATGGCTGGAAACATAATGCTATTTGTTTAAATTACCCTTCGATTATTAAAGCTGCACTAATAAAGATGTTCATAGAAACAACAGGTTCACCATAACAGCTTTTAAAGGTGGTGCTGCCCCCAAGTATTTTAGTTACCGTATTTATTTTTATGATGGTCTGTTGTGGCATTTGTATTTGGTGAAAGATGCGAACATAGCACAGATTAGCCAAATGCCCAAGACAAAACTGAAGAGAAAACCTTTGAAATGCACAGTAAAATGTGATATAATAGCTTTTCAACCCCAACACAATTATCCTGGAGTGCTTCCTTGCAGAGAGCTATCATCTTCTATTCACAACAAATCCCATGCCACACCTTATGTAACTGGGAAGCCCCTACAATATACATGATGACCGCACTGAGTAAGGTGGAACACAGGCGAGGGCACATGCAGTCTCACACAGATCCTTTCTGCAGAGAGCAGAGCAATACCAGTGAGTGGTGAGTCATCACATCCTCGAGAGGGAGGGAGGGAGAGCGTGGGGGAAGGGATCGATAATTATTTGGTGTAACAGCTGACAGGCAGCATGACAGAGGCTGCAGGAAGAGGAACTTTCCAATCAACAGAGGCATTGAGGCTAACAAGCTCGTTAACTGGTAAACAGGGTTCATGAAATGAGTCTGGAGAGGCTGCTTCCAAAATCCCAACCTATTATCCAAGTCTCTGCTTCCTGCCTTTTATTTGAGTGTCCAGATTTTTACTATAAAGTGTCGTCAAAATGACCCCTATGGAACCAGAGCGTATTCACTACTTTGATTGATGTTAATCGACAGATATGATACACCAAACCTGTCAGTGATGGTGCAAAACAATGACGAATATCAATTATCTCAAGCTACTGCTAAGTATAAAGTTAAAAGCACTGTCTTCAGCTTTTAAAGGTTACAGCTGACTCATTTTAAAAGGATAACCCTGTAAAAAGCTCATAAATACCCGCTCGATGGCTTCACGCACAATAATGCACTAAAAGACTGAGGCTGTTCTTGGGCTGCAGAGTTGAGATAGTCCTTAGTATTAATGTAAGATCAGACAATTTATTCTAACATAAAGATGTCTGACTGCTTAGCATACCTGAACAAGCAAGGCATGTTTATATGGGGCTCCTCCACTATAAACTTCCCCTGATGCAATAAAGAGCAGCTCAGAGCCATTAATGTTATCCTACAATAGCATCCAGCACTGGCTTCCATACGGTCAGGGAACACTACATGGTAGATGTGCTACTAATTAACAGCTAACCCCTGTTAACCTCTGTAGCCCAGCTAAACGTAGTCAGTTAATGACGTCCTCCTTGGCCTGGAAGCAACACTCGGGTTACTTTACTGCCGTAAGCTAGTTAGCCGGACATGTTTACGACTGCTGCTCTTGTTAGAAGAGATAAACACAGTGTTTAATTCAATCCTCACATTTTTGCTCCTGTGCGTTTGCTTTTGGAATGGCTAAAAAAGAACACAATGTTCAGATGCTGACGATGAGTTAAGCCCCATGTATGCTGCTTTTACATGTGGAGAAATGCTCAGCTTCACAGGCCTGGCTGCTCAGCTATGACTGGACATCAAAAGAAAGGTCTTGCCAACAGTCACTTGATAAACTTTTCATATTTGGTTGCTCTTTTCTGAGTAAACTGCTATGGTGCATGGTATGGAGATGTGATTTACATGCAGCAAACAGCAGTGCAGGGCTGGATGGCTGCAGAGACCACCCAGACCAAAAATGTAAGCACTAATGATACTGTGAGGCACTCTAAGTTTTTTTAAAGCACCATGTACTGAGGCTGATGATAGACTGGAGCCCACAAATATGCTTGAGTGTTGAAACAGATTTAAACACACACACACACACACACACACACACACACACACACACACACACACACACACACAGAGCCACTGAGGCTACCTCTGAGAACATGGGCAACTTCTTGGCAAAATCGACGACTCGTGTGATGGCGGGGGTCATGATCTTGGTGAACTCGCTGAAGGCTTCCAGGTCCACCTTATCTCCATCAGAGGTGGGCACCATCGGACCCTGGCCGATATCATCTGACTAGAAAAAAGACATCACACAGATGAAGATATTCAGTGCTAAAATGTCACAGGGGAATGCTGATATCTGAGCGAAGTCCATGAGCTGTGGCTGAAAGCTCAGATAGCTTGTGTGGTGATATTTGAGCTTATTTTACAGTTTGCCTGACTGGAGCAGTGACAGATAGAAGGAAAGCCTGAAATTTTAAAAGGTTTAGAGACTTGTTAAAAGCCGAAAATATCGACTGGTTCCATGTAGAGACTCACATGGAACCAATTTAAATGCCACTGGGCTATAAAAGACAGCATGGGTACCAGACAGAAGACCAGAGTAAATTAGAGGTTAAAATTCTAGCCTGTATTCAAGGAAGACCTCATGTAAGTTTAACAAGATAATGTAAAGATAATTACATGAGCCATGTTGTGGTACAATGTGGACAAATATAGTAAGTTTAGAAAGCTGTAGTAATAGTAGCATGCTATATGAATTTCAGAGTGAATGCAGTTTTATGAGACACACGCTGATGGGCCTAAACACACAGATCCTCTGTCTGACTTAAAGTCATTTAGCATTTTCCAATCAGAACATCTGATCTGTGCTACAGTCAGTTCAGCACCAAGGAGAGCTGAGCTAGGATGTTATCTAACTGTCTGGGAGAAGGTTGTCAACAGGTTTCCATTCATAGTCACACAGCTGATCCCTGTCCTGTTTTGATTAAATGGGAACTTGAAAGCTATAACAGAAAGGAAGCAGCTTGAGGCAACGCATCGACAGGAATCCTTTATTAATCACTAGAGGGAGACTTGGGGGGGGGGGGGGGTCATCAGCAGGATGTTTGGATGAAACCTAAGAAAATATGAAAGAACAACTGTGATAGCTATAAAATCATGTAGCAGTGACATGGTATTTACAGGAGTGTGACTGGGAATTTACTACTCTAAGTAACTCCACAATGCTTGAAAAAAGTGGCGTGAGGCCTTGAGTCTGGACAGTGCAGGTGTGACATGTTGATCGCTCAGCAGTATCTGGATGATGTAACTCACATCAGTCGTGTTTTTTATTGACTGTATGAAAAATGTGCACTCTTTTGCAGCTTACTGTAAGCAGAATTCTTACAGCATTGTATTTGACTGTAAACATATCTTTGCCTATATGGAATGGTTGCCTGGTAACTGTCATCTGACCTTTGCCTGAAGGTACCCATTGGCTGTGCAGACACATGCGTCTGCACGTGGCGCCGATCTCATGGGACGAGCACAGAGCGAGCTGCTGATGAAAAGGAATGCTGTCAAAATGGTTTCTTTTGAAAATGAAACGAAGTCGCTTTCTTTGATGTGTAAGCTTGATTTCTGAAGTGGAGGCAACTTTCGACATACTGCTGGTGGAATAATCAGCAAAATAAAAGAAGGAATGGAGTACGATGGAGATAATTAATAAATATGAGAGAGACCGATTCAACAAGTGTGATCAAGGCGTTGATGTCACAGCCCTGAAGAGTATTAGGATTTAGATGTTTAATAATGAAAATGTGACATAACTAATAACTTTTCTTGGTTATATTTTCGTAATGCTTTCATGGATTAAGTAGAGGCCATTTTGCGACAGCTCAAAAGCTAGTGGGCCTGCTGTATATTTTTTCATCTCTTAATCATTTATGGCAAGGGTTTAACACTGTGGCAACAACTTGAGCCCTGTTGAGTCTTTTTTCAGAGTATGAGTAGTTCCTGTCTGCACTGGACCAGTGGATGTACAGACAGCCATCACTGGATTACTGACACTGAAGAAAACTTAAAAACATGATGATTGTCAGGCAAATTCTGGAGTCATAAGAACACTTTTTTCTATGATTCCTAAGCAGATTTATGGAGGTTTATTTGCAATGAACAAGCAGATATAATGAGAGAAATGAGAAGGAGTAGATCACACTACATCTAAAAATGTCTGCATCATGTCTTTAAGTTCAGATCTGACTGATTTTTGACTCATTGGTGACAATTAGGTGCTTTGGGTAAGATAAGATTTTGCTGCTACCACAGTTGATAACATGTTGAGTAGGCCAAATCAGAGCCAAACTACGTTAACTAACCTCCCATCGTTTTTTCATCATCATGCAGCCACGCTCTGTCTGCCCAGATCTAAAAGCTTACCAGGAACTTGCGCTTCTGTTTCCAGCTGGAGCCCTGGGCGTTGGTGTGCCGGTGGGCCTCTGTTGCCATCCTGATCAGCTCCCACTCTGCGGTGTTTGGCTCCGGCCTCAACTGCAGCGTCCGAACCATCTCCTCCCTCTTCCTTCTCTGTCGATTCTCCTCGATCAGGCGCCGCTTGGCCACGCGCTTCGACTCGTCCAAGACCACTGATGATGGGGGAGGAGAACATTGAGGCTGATGAAGCAAGGCTCCGTCTCTTTGCATCCATTTGCTTCTTATTTTCTGTTTGTCCGTTTACCTCTCTGTTGAGCATTTTGTGTTTTTTGTTTGTTTATCTGTATTTTAAGATGCAAATTAAATGCATGTTTGTTACTGAGTTCATGCTACCATGTTCACGATGACACAATGACAATTATAATGCTAATATGCTGATGTTTAGCAGGTACTGCATTACGTTCACCATCTTAGATCAGTGTATTGGCATGCAAACATTAACTAGTTAGCACTTAACAAAGTACAGCAGAGGTTGGTCTGGTGGGAATGTCGTGAGTTTTGCATGTATTAAGTCAGAAACCAGAAGTACTAGACAAATGAAATGTTGACTTCATGATAGCGCTAGATGAAAAGTTAAGTAAGCATCAAAAATATTACAACAATTCCTTCAGGGGAACATGAATGTGTGTACTAAATGTCAAGGCAATCCATCCAATAGCTGTCCAAACATTTCAAGTAAAGCCATTCAACCTGCATCAAGACTGACCAAGTGACAGACTGACATTGCCGAGCGTGAGTAAGTAGCTTGGTGTTCAAAGGTGTTTTCACAGTGACAGGACGAACCCTAACCTCAATACATGAGCTCATAATAACTCACAGTCCATGGCCATGCCCACAGAGGTGCACTTCTTAAAGCGGCACAGCTGGCACTGGTTGCGTGTGATCTTGTCGATGATGCAGCAGCCTTCATATTTACAGGCATAAGATGGATGGAGGTTCTTCTGGATGGTCCTGCGGAAGAAACCCTGAGACAGCAAAAGAAAGACAGAAACAGGAGAACACAGAGACAGAAAGCATTCAGTATGAGGGAAATATGCAACTCCGTAACATCAAAATTCAATCAATGAAATGTTCTTGTGTCTTAATTAGCATCCGCTTGTCAAGAATGGTTAAGTAATGAAGTGATGGCTGACTGAGTGTCTCTCACGAAGGACTTTTATACAAGACAGTTGGGGAGCAGTATGATTAGAATCCCATTCTGGATGTATCGGGGAGGCAGGTAAGAAAAGCTGCTCTGCTATTTGTGAAATCCCTCTGAATACATATCAAAACAAGAGTTTTGCTAACTGGTCACTCCCAAATCCATCCTATCATAATTTCATGACATAATATCATCACAGAGGGATTTCAGTCTGCATCAATGGCCGTGCGAGTGCAGCAGAGTGGTACAAGAATAGATAGAGACTGTGGACAGGCTGCTTGATGGGACACCAATCACCGGACAATAAACCTCTGCTCAGCAGACGAACACACCCACACCTGCCATCATGAGGCCTCCTGCAGAGTCATTACAGTACAGTGCAGTAAGTTTTAGACCTTATGATGATGATAATAAACAATGCAGACATCTGAGCAAAAGCAGAGTAAGAAACTTGAATTCTGTATTCTTTATTTGCTATTTTAGTGTTTTTAGGACTCCAGTTTTTCTGCATGTTTTAGCCCTATTAACACAACTGCCAACATTTTTCCAACAAACATCACTGACTGTTAGAGAGCCAAGTACGTTTTCTCAACTTCTGGGCAGCTGTTTGCTTCAGTTTATATCTTTAGAGTATTGTAGTAAAATCAGCCTTCAGAGACTTGAAATGTGGTGAGAAGGAAGGTTATGTGCACAGAGATTTCTTGGCTAGGAGCAGTGATGTCCTGGAGTGTCTACAGCTTGCCTGGCAACTGCTCACACCTGACTCTTTGTGCTAAGTTAACTGGCTGCTGGCTCCAGCCTTCTTTTAACAGGCAGTTATGCGAGTGGCATCCATCCTCTCATGCAACTTTGAGGCTGAAAGCTAATGAGCACATTTCCCAAAATGTCGAACTATGAGTTTAACAGTTGAGGAGCATGAAAAATAGCTGCAAATCAAAAAAAGCAGACATGATCATTTACACAGTGATGATGTAAACTGTGGTTCATTTGGAGTCTAACTCACATGTGTACACTAGGCTTCCTCTTCAGTAAGAACCAGTGCACTGGGGCTGAGTGGCACAGAAGTCAGAGTGTGTTGACAGATGGACTAAGACATGTCAATGGACTACCCGATTAAATAAAACCAACAAATTGCATTCTAGTGAAGGGTGTAAAGCTCATGAAGCTCATAAGCTTGTTTTCTGTTTCAACTCAGATGACTCGAGGAGTTCACAATTGAATTTTGCCATGGCCTCTGTTAACCAATAATGGCTGCTGTCAGAATTTAAAGGTCCACTGTGCAGGATTTAGTGGCATCTGCAGATTGCATCCAACACACTTTGTACTGTGATACTGTAGAAACATGGCGGTGCAACATGCTGGGCTCTGTGGAAGAAGACCCACTTTCTCTGTAGATGTAAAGATACACTACTGAAAACACAACTATGAACATTATATCACATTTCTGCCAATAAATTCTCCAAAATCCTACACATTGGACCTTTGAAATGGTTTCTTTGTGGGCTGCTGTCAGCTGTCATTTCAGAAACTGATAAACCTTTAGTCCAGAGTCAGCCCAGAGCGGGATCCAGCTCTGTGTCCATTCCTGTGAGCTCCACAGAATAACTTGCACCAGGTCACATCCGAACAGCTTTTCAGTCTGATGTTCAGTCTTCTTTGGATCTTCAGCATCACCAGTGCATAGGCTGTATTTGTGAGGTCACTATACTCAGCAACACCGTGTCTGCTGTCATCAAAAAGGCCTAGCGGAGTGTGCACTTCCTGCACCAGCTCAGGAAGTTGAAGCTTCCACAGGAGCGTCTGATCCACTTCTACACCGCCTGTTCTATGTTCATCTAACACTGTCTGGTGGATCAGCTACCAAACAGGACAGGGACAAAGACACATACTCACTGCAGATCCATCATACTGGCACAAAGTGATCCCCTGGTAGGTGCCACAGAACACTGCACGCCAAAACAGCCACACAAAACAGTTTCTTCCCACAGGCCATCACTCTGATGAACAGTTATCAGTCGTATAGTGTCAATAACCTTGTAACACGAAAACATCCACTCACCTCCATTTCAGGTTATATTTTCGAAGTTTGGAATGCACTATTTTTAACATGCGCATGCATCATCTTACACTGTCATCATCAATATAAACCATGCACACTGTGCATAATGAATATAAACATGTCTATATGGATATACTGAACATAATCATCCACTCCATGTACGTCTATTTGTGTTTCTTTGCACTATGTTGTGTTGTTTACAACTTAGAATAGTACTAATACTTAATGGACTACCTTTGTTTTGAAAGATGAATGACTAAAAATGCTTCAGGCAATTCTGCCAGAGTCGATTAGCCTCAAAGCTCAAAGCATGGTACTGACAGCAAAATAAACCAAAATGTCAAGGATATAATTCCAAATTACTTGTCATGCCAGTGGTCATTTTGAGCTGGGGCCAACCAGATTTTTCAAACAAGATGTGAAAGAGTAGAGAAATAAGCAAAATCTTGTTTGTGCGCATTTTATAAGCTGCAGCTGCAGTAACCGGGGGCTTCATGGGTTGGTTGAAAACAGTCTTTTTACTTTTTTCTCGTCATGAATGTTCCATTTTAAAGTAATCTGGAACACCGCAAAATAATGTAGTATGACATGCCGCTGGGTTAGGAACCTACTGGAAGGAATACGCTAGCTGGACATGCTAACGACTGTTACTTATGTTAGCGCAGATAAACACAATGTTTAATCCGATTCTTTTCCTTTTGCTCTATACATGGAGGATCTCTATGACTACAGACTACGCTGCCTCGTACAGATGCTAAGCTATGATTAGACAACCGCTCTTCAGCTGAGAGGCTTAGTGAACATTTGCCGATTCATCTGCTCCGCCCTACTGAGTCAAAGATCATTCAGTAAGAGTGAGATGTTGTGCTGTACCTTGCAACCCTCGCAGGTGATGCAGCGGTAGTGGTAGCCAGTCGCCTTATCCCCACACACCACGCATGGCTCATCCTTCTCCAGGTAGCTGGGGATGTACCCTGGAACAGAAACACTAAGAGCTATAGGAGAGGAGGAGGAGGAGGAGGAGGTTGAAGAGGAAGACAGGATGGAACGTGAGAAGGATGAACAATGAGTATGAGCGGGGGAGGTGAGGTGCACGGTGAGGGCGGAAGGTAAGAGGAAGAGTTTGAGTGATGGGGAGAGAGGAGGAGACGAAGAGAGGTGGCGATGAAGAGGAGAGGAGAAGATGAGGGGACGGAGGGGTGAAGGAGGAGAGGGAGGAGGGGGCTGAGTGTTATCACAGGGGCCTCAATGAAGCTCCTGTGCAAAGGGCCCCAAGAGATTGACACAGGATGAAGTATACTGCAGTCCACTCCGCACACACAGGCCTGATATCATGCAGGTTTACGAGGTCACATTCCCACAGTTCATGGAGAATGCTTTACACCTGGACTTCATTTGTCTGGAGAGGTGGAATGTTTCCCTTCGCTTTAACCCACACTTACAATAAGTCTGTCTTCTCATTCTCTTTAGAACTTTAACCTCAACGCTGTCATATTGCTGCACACCGACTTCCTCCTCAAACAGACTGCCCACCTGAGACTTTCTGAAGAGCACAGACATGCAGCAGCACACTTACAGCCATTCACTGAAATGCCTAAGCACCTCCCCCCACCTGTAGACACACCTTGATACACACATGACCCAGAAGAACCATATCATAATCACAGTATCTCTCAAACACACTCACTGGATACGACTTGTGGCTAAGCCTTTATGTGTCCTGGAGATTTTCTGGATTCCAAAGAAGTAATCTAACTTTGCTATAAGAGAGGGGAACATTGCTTGACCAACGTCTTACTCTTTTATGGGCCCTGATTTCAAGAAGAAGACAAACCACTCACTTTTTTGCAAAATCAAGCTACATTAACTTGCATTACATGTGCTTTTGCTTTTGATGCCTAATGCTTCACTGTTCCCTATTCAGAGTTTGACCCAGGCTTAAAAAAAACAATACGACCCAGAGCTGCATGTTGAGCTAATTCACAGCAGCCTGTGATGAGAAGTGCTTTAAAAGTAAGCCTTCAAAAGTAAAGTAAGTGCAACACTATGTCTGCCTGTCACTGTTTAACTGATCTCCTTAAGGACCAATCCATGAGTTTAATGTGAAAAGACAGAGCGGCCATTGTTTCAATTTTCCAAAAAGCTGCTGGTCCTCGTGTCTTGTCCGAGCCCCGGACAAAGGGAGAAATTTGAGTCAAATATCTGTTTCTGGACTCATTTTTCCATGATTTTGTGTCAAAGTGTCTGATGGAGACAATTTTGAAATCGGGCCACTCTTGAGCGACAGCGCACCGTCAATGTCCATCCACTGAAAGTGTTCTGTCACTGTTTCTGTCACTGTTACTGTGTGTCTGACAACATTATGAAAGGATCCCTTCTGATTTAACTTTTTGTTCCCGAGTAAGATCCTTTTTGTTTAACCAGAAATAGCTGCTACATCGCTCTTGCCAAAGCCATCGGACTCCATTTACAGAAACAGTCATTTTGGCATCGTAAAACACACTTCATTCCACTGTTCCTACAATCACCAACTCTGGTTTGGTCAAAATAAACCCTTAATTCACAGTCAGACATGAAAATATCAGCAAAGGAGCAAGAGAGAGGGCGGACATCAAAGAAACAGCAGGGAAACCAGCGTGTAGAGCAAGGACATTCTGACATATGACTCGGGAATTGAACTATTGTCAGCAGACATTATGACTGGAGAGATTTAAATACATCAGACTTCAATAGACTTCCCTGGTAAAAAATGGATGACAGAAATCCTGGGCCCATCATCAATATTTGATAGCATTGTTGAATGCTTGTCAGGGCTTTTAACACAGGAATAAAAACTAAACAACAAAAAATTCAAGTCTTGATGTTTCCTGATGCTGACGCTGTTTGTTTGCACCAGTCATGTTTGCGATCACACGAGTAAAACAGGCCACTGTGTGAAGCTTAAGACTGTAAATCACATTCAGCTTGGTCCAATTTGTCTGTTCTGTACTGTAGTCTTGTGTCTTAAAGAGTTCTGTCTGCAGCTTTATTCAAACAAATCTCTTAAGCTCAGGCTTTGGTCACCTAGGTGAACTAATTTGTGTTCGACAAAGCCTCTGGAGGAAAATAATATAAATATAAAATGGTAAGGAGGAGATTATCATAGAAGGGACATCATTCAAAGCTCGCGGGAGCCTGCTGTGGAGTGACGGGCTGCACTGAGCACTGACCAGATCAAGCAGCACATCAAAAGACTGAGCGTCTTGAAAGAAACCTGTTTTGAATTGTGTTCACTTGCTTGTTTGGAGGTGACAACAAAATGAGGAGGCGAAGGCGGAGATGAAAGGTCCTTACCAGACATACTCTTCACCGAACACTGGCTGTTCTTGCTCTTTCTCTTCGGCACATCTGGCCACCTGGGAGGGGAGAGAGGAAGAAGATGGGGGGAAGAAGAAAAGGAGAGGAGGGGGGTACTTGTTTAATTGTATAATCTACACAGTTTAAATGCTGAGAAGGTCTCACAGCCAATGGTGGTCTTAAAATCGCTTGTTCATCCAACCAACAGTCAAAACCCCAACGATACTTCATTTGCAATCATGACAGACAAAAAAGCCGCAAGACCTCACATTTGAGAAACTGATGAATTCAGTTCCAACATTCACCTCTATCATATCCAAAATTTGTTCTGCTCTTTTTTGGTCTCTACCAACTCCTGTGAAGAAATATCTGGTTCTTTAGCCACTAAATGCTCCACAGTGTTCACAAACTCGTAGCCTTTTGATGCTTGGAAGGTAGCAGGCTGTGGGTTCATCACAGCATTTCTGCCAAAAACAGCTGCCTGCTTGAAACAAGGTCAATGAGAGCAAAATGTGCAGGCTGAAAATCAAAGCAATGAGCTACAAGCAGCTAAAACATTACACAGAGCTGCACAGCTGGGTGACAATTCTCTGTAGATTCATCATGAGAAGAAACACCTTTCATATTGCATCCATTCTTTATATAAAAATGCTGATCAGCACACCTTCAAGCTAAGTAGTTGCTAAGTAGAGTGTTACAGTGAACCGTTAATGGCCAGCATGTGATGGACAATATCAGCCTTAAGTTGCAACTAACTTTACTCCACAAACAACGAAAAGAAGAAACATCCTCTTCTAAGGATGAACTGTCTTGTCTTGTGTCAGATGGCTTGCAGACTTGCTGGTGGAATGTATGCATGGTTAAAATTTGCTTGGCTGAAGATTCAAAACAGTTTCTTTCTACATTCTCTGCTGCTGTCTTCATTAATTCAGATCTGCTTTTTACTAACAAAATACATTTCTTTGCACTTTCAATCAAATGTCCAACTGTGAAATGATATTAAGGTAACTGACAGTAAAGCCAAGCACACGCTGTACTTTGAGCGTCTGTTTGGAAACGAATAAATGAATGAATCATACCTACACCAACGATTCACATGCATGCACAAACACATGTAGGCATGCACACTCCAGGACACAGATAATTCCTTCACTCATCTCTTCTCCACCTTATATCTTTCTATAATTCTCTATCCTTCTTCTTGTCTCACTCTCACAGGATGAAGTCTGCATTTACGGCAGATTTGGATTACCGTCCTCTCTCCCTCTCTTTTTCTGTCTATCCCCATGTCTGACTGTTTGCTCCAAACCCCTCCCATTCCCATTTCCCCTCTCCCCTCCATAAAATCTCTTTTTCTCTCACTTTGGCTACTACTTCTGTCTGCTCCCTCACAACTTTCCTTCTTTCCTCCCAGCTTTTCCCTCTCCTCCATTCTCTAACTTCCATCAGTAGTATTAGGTAACATGGCTCTTCTCCCTTGTTACCCTCTCTCCCTGCCTCCATTCCTCTCTTTGGCTGTCAAATCCACTTTCCTCTTCCAACCTAAAGAAAAAAAAATCCTCTGACGTCTCTTTCTCAGTTCTTGCTGCTCTTCACGGCTGAGCAAACTTATTAATTTATTGCTGTGCACATGGCCAGGCAGTTACACGGTGGGAAACTGTCTGCTCTGGTCGCTAATCACTGTGAGGTGAGCTACCATAACAGAAAAACCTCCATCACCATTCCTGCGTCTATTAAAAACAAGCCAAATTTTCAATAAATGTAATTTTATGGAACTTGTGACAAGTAATACAAACACACCAGTGGAAATAATTACTTGGCTATGAGCCATGAGTCAAAGCAGACATATAGTAAGTACTAAAAACTCAGTTAGCTGGACGTGCTAACATTTGGAGCTTACCTTAGAACAGATAAACACACTGTTAACTGTATTCTCTATGCTTCTACTCAAGATACCACCATCAAACCCCACACTGTTCACAAAGCACATACTTATGTGACCCATTGTTGTTCTTAAAAATGCTGATTGGTGCAACTTTAAAGCTGTATTCACTTTGAAAATGTCAAACTTCGGTGGGTTGGGGTTAGGATTGCAGTGGTAGCATCATAAAGACAATGCATGCTGCCATAATTGCATAAAATCCTGACAAACAATGGCTTTTAATAGAGCACGCCATGAACATGTTACTCCAGTGGCAACAAATGCTGCAGCTGCAAATACAGACACAGCAGCCAGCCTATAGCTTAGAAAAAAGCTTCATTGTTGAGTTGGCCTGGTTTATATAATCACTAACATACATGAACAGCTCATATCACCTCCCCACCAATTAAAAATCATAACAAAACACACACACAAATACACTCTCTCACAAAACACCATGTTCATTTTCAGAGATCTCAACAAATGAACATAATGTACTACTTTGAGGGAGTTTCCCTACTAATTGCTTTAGCAAAAAGAATGATGGCCACAGATTAGCTCATTAAAAGTACCATAAGAATCATGTGAAGAAGCAGATTATCTGTTTCATCTGAGAATTCCTGGCATTCCATTAGATTAAAGTAATTTAATATGATAATCATTTGGAAATCCAATTTGTGGACTACAGTTATGAACTCCAGACTAAGATTTATCTAAAAACAGCAATGACAAAAACACAAACAGAGTAACAGAGACAAGACTGCACTCAGCAGACGTTTCTCACTTCATCTGCTGTGAACATGCAGTCCAGGGTCTGCATGTCAGCTGTGGCACACACCCACTTTCCACTCACAGAACTAGACATATATACACACAAATATACCAACCTGTTGATGCAGTATGGCTGTAATATATGCATGTTGCTCTCCCTGCAGGAATATTAGTGGAGGAGAATGCAACCCAGCAGTTGTTTCTGCTGTTTGAGCCTCCCAGGAGTCAGTGCATGCGTCCCATTCAGCCTGCCTCACGTGAAAAAAACTGCTGTTTCTCCAGTTGTATTAGTATTATGATAGTTCCACTTCTCTGGAGTATATAAAGTCTGTGTGGCTAACAGCAGATTTTGTTGCTCTGTAAAGCTCTGAAACGAGGTCCTTAAATCCTCTGCAACCAACCTCCCAGTGACCCGAGAGCTCACGTCGATCTCAGTGAAGTACAGTAGAGCCGAGCAGAACCTCGAACTGCTGCCATCAGCTGAGATATGTGAGGCAATAGTAGCTCTCTGCCTCAGACTTGCTGCCAGAAGGAATGGCTACTCTGTTTATTTCCCTCCCCCCTCCCTCTTTCTCTCCCTCCCTTCTAGTTGTTCTCGTCCAGCCTCCACTGACACCTCCCTGTCTCCCTCCCTGTGTGTCTGCGTGTGCATGTGTAGTTCCTCTCTCGGTGACATGCTCTCTGTCATCACAACAAACCTCGTCATGCTTCGGTCCACCTTGTGCAACCCCTCTTGCTCTCTATCACTTTCTGTCCTTGCTTTTCTGGATTTATTCTATATTTCTTCCACCAACTGCCCAACTTCTTCTCTCCGCTGCCCTCTCTCCATCTCTGTTGTGTTATTTTTACATTTTTATTCCTGTCACTTTCTCCCTTCATGCCCTTTGTTTCCATTTTGCTCTTTTCATTTTGTCCCTGGAGAAAAAAAAAAAAACAAGCCACACTTAAGCTTAATGCTAACTTGATTATATAACGGCAGGCTGATGCAGTCTCCCTGGTACACTGAGTGTCTAATGAGGACAAAGACATGCTTGATATCTCATCCATTGAATCAGACTGCTCTATTTTCTCTTTTTGCTCCAAATGTAATCATAACCTGTTATTGTGAAGGCCACAGTGACAGCTGGACACAACACTACCTAGAGAAGTGTACCTGAGCGATTACTAGCAGGGTTCATGCCAGGCATTATAGCTTGCTCAGCATTTAAATGAAAGTATTCCACTAATAGCTATGGACGGGCTGGCACAAACAGAGAGGCTGGCTGCCAATAAAGGCTGGATACAAACATCAAGGGTGGTTGGTCTTATCTGTATTATAAGGGCTCACATGGTAAAAATTCAAAATATTGTACATTTCCACAGCACAAATCCCACCAATACATTAACAGTGTCGTGTCATACTAACCACTTTGCTACCTTGACTTTTGATTTTTAACAAAGAATGCTGTTTTCATTCAGTAATTACATCCAGTCTCCTCAACTTTGCCATTTTTTTAAATCAATGTCAAGCTCTTGTCAATCAAATGCAGGACTTCCAGCAGGTGTTTCACTTTAAGCATGAAAGGAAGGGGTTAAGCATGCTTTTAATGTGAAATACCCATGCAGGAAGTGTTGCTGAAGTTGCATAGCATGACAGCAATCGATCATACGGCAAAGAAGAAACGACTGGAATTAATATGTGAAAGGAACAACATGGCTGTTGAAAATAGAAACTCTGAATCTACTGCCAACACACAGCGGCAATGCTAACATGCTTTTACCATGTTAGCTTAGCATTTTAACATGCTATCATTTGCTAATAGGTACTCAGCACAAACTTAATCTTTAGTTTAGTTTAGTTATTTTAGTTGCAGGTATATGGTCATAAACCAAACTACAAACTAAAATTTGCCTTGATGATGGCACAAGATAAAACAATCAGGCGGTTGATGAAGCATTAATATCAGCCTCATGGTGGCACCACAGGAAAAGTCAGCAAACATCGAGGTCAGTAAGACTCATCCTCTGGGGATCATGAATGTATGTACAAAATTTCATGACAAGCCACCATACAGTGGAAGCATTAATACACAGGTTTTAAGGCTTACTAGCATATTGCTGCGTAAGGTTAGCTAAGTTTTTCAGTTGCTGTGAGATCTGACTTACCTGTAAACAACATTCAGTTGATAGTTATGCGAAGTGGCTTACAATCCAAAAGGACACAGTAAAATCACTATCGACGCGTTCAGGGGATACACCTTGTTTTTCCATGATGCTGCACAGTGCATTAACAGTGCTATGAGCTGATGTGTATCTGACACACCAAACAGGGAATATTTTGGTGAAAATCTTGATTTTTGAAACAGTTTGCCTCACATTAAAATAGTATGATATGGTTGTCAGACATTCACTGACTGTGGTTAGTTATTGGGTTGTCTAATGGTTTACAGTCTAATGATGTGTGTTGGTATTAATTACTGACAGTGGATCAGATGCCACAATGCTTTTAAACTCTTTTCCAAACATGACATCCTTGATGGTGCTATTAATGACTCCTGATGAAAACTGAAAGCTCAGATTTCTCATTGCCCTTTTTTTAAAGTAACCTTGACAATTATTCACCCAGAACCTGCTAATATGTCTATATACAATATGACCCCCTCTTTCTGATAAGTAGAGGCCAGTCATCTCACCTTGACAAGTTTTCCATCAGTGTGTTTAATGTGTATGAGGTAAATTAAAGTCTTTTATGTAGCTGCTCTTATGATCTCACGCTCATGGGTGTGGAAACTTGTTCTGATTAATTTTGATCACCCTAAACAACACAGACTTTATTTTATCATTCAAATACAACAATAACACTTAATATATTGAGCTGTTAACATTTAAAAAAAATCAATCAGACAGCATTTTGTGGAAAACTCAAACATTCAGGTTTAATTACTCAGTACTGTTTTTCAGTACAGTGATTCCTAACTGTTGACTGCGTGCTGTTCTGTCTTCACAGTATGTGATTATTGCTTATTGCTATTGCACCAGTGGTTTTGGGATTGATGCCCTTCATTTTGGCTGCTGTGTCTCAGTTAATTTGTATTTGTTAAAGGCCAAAGTGGTCTTGCACTAAAAATGGCTCAAGTTCAGGCCTGTTCTCTACAGCACAATCCTTCTGTCCAAATTAAGGTTCTCAGAGCATTAAATAATGTTGCCTGTCATTCACAGTGCAATTATATTAAAATAAACCCCAAAATGCTATAGGGTGGTAATTCATATGATGGATGTCTGTGTTTATTTAGTTTACTTTATTGTATATTATATGTTGTGTGGACTGTCAGAAGAGGAGTTTAACTGTCAGAGAACACTTTTATTCAAACAGTGAATATTTCTTTTGAGATTCGTCTTCTCTTCATTCTTCATCTCCTTTCATAGCAGTCCCCTGACTGAAGCTAGCATCTCTTACATTTCTCTGATAATGTCGCCCTTTTGTCAGGTCTCAACCACGCACCGACAGTTTTAGCAACACCTCAAGCTAATTTCCACGGTGTCAGTTATCTGTCAAATGCCTTACTGACTGAAGAACAGGAAACAGCATTGAAAAAGATTGCTGGTGTTTAGCCAATGTTCTCATCAGGAGTGGCCAGGCAGTTGTTCAGCATTCTGCCAAAATCACAAGGCTGCTGTTAGACACACTAGGGAACCAGCTGGCTTGTACACCAGTGATGTGTCATGTGTCAAGATTCGATGAGCCCGTGACATCGAATCAACAGCATCATTAGTTTAAAACAGCCAGTTATGTGGGGTCTGACCTCGGTGGTTGTGAAACGGATCGTACAGTTGTTTTCCTCTGGTGATCACACAAGCGCACACACACGTACAGACAGTGTTACGTCACTATCAGTGCTGGCACATTCACGTCGCACAGTGCTGGCAGCCTGTTTTTCTAGAGGCCCATGAAAAAACTGCTGATGGACTGAATGGATTACACTTTATTCTATTTATTTATTCTATGTTCTATCATCTGCTAGCACAAGAAACACTTAACAGTATTCTAATACTGAATGGAAATACTGTCTCGTTTTGTTAGTCTTCAGGAAATGTGGCTTTTGTTCAAACTCGCTTAAACACCTTATGCTGGGAGCCTAGCCTGACTCAGCAGATGTAAACTGTGGGTATAAGCCAGCTGTTACCATTTTCAAAATCATCGTCACTACAGGGAACAACAACAACAACAACAACAACAACAACAACATCCCAGCTAACAACCTACACGCTGATCTACTCAGAAAATGGAAGTTACCCGAAACTGGTTGCTAACAGTACAAACATTAAGAAGCAAGCAGTTGTTCCTTTTCCTTTGCAGGGATTCAGCAATTTCATTGTTTTCTCAAATTTTAGTGAAAAACATTTTTACTCTTAAATTAACAGCAAATCATGAGGCAACCCTAAAAGGTCAGTACTTGGATAGCAGTAACACAAAGACGGCATTCTGGTTTAAGGGCTGCTGAAATTCGATGACATTTTTACAGGGATTACTTGCAGTGGCCTCTGCATGCTGTGAGCAGAGTGAGTATACTGTAGTGGCTTCCATGATGTTGTCTTGTAATACCTGTTGTAGATGTCATGGATAAAACAAAACCAGCATCATTGGCCCTCTGATGGGGTTTTGTGTTGTGGAACTGTCCTAGAAGGTAGTGATGCCGGGCACAGCTGCAGAACTACTGACACTGGTCTGAGCCAAACTTCCTGAGGTGCATTAGACAATAAACTCACGGTTATGTTGTCTTAACCACATTTCCTGAGTATAGATCCAATGACAGGTTCTCTGTGTTGTGCACACTGAGGAACTTAAAAGCACTGACTTTCTCTTTCTGCCTCTGTTAATGGAGGAATGCTCGCCTGTAATCCCCCCACCACCTGCTTGGTCTTGTTAAGAGAGAAGTTATCTGGCTGGCACCGCCAAGCCAGATCTCCTTACGTCGGCCCAACAGGCCGACACCCTGCTGCTGGAGATCAAGCCAACAACTGTTGTGCTGTTTGTGAGCTTCAGAGTGATGCTGCAGCCGTGGCCCTGTTTGCTATTTTGGATCTCAACAGAGGATGAGTATTTTATGTAGTTACTAAGAACGTTTCTTTGGTTCAAGGAGTGCACACAATCTCATGTGATGGACTGTCATGCTAAAACTAAACAACATCCTGACCTTACATTTAACAGAGGGGAAAGCCTGCCTGCAACCATCACAATGTTATGTCAGAGTCACATGAAGCCAGGGGCTAGTTTGGAGTGTTTTTATGAGTGTGTGTCTGTGGGGGTGATAGGAAGTCACATGTGTGGCGCACTGAGGTCTTCTACTCATGATCAATGATCAGTGGCATGACTTAAGCTCACTGCAAGGTGTAGCTCAAAGCACAGTGCAGAGGCAAGGTGTACTGGTGCATCAACGATGTGCCCACTCTTCCCATTCTTCATCTCTGCTAGAGGCTTCAGGCTACATTAGCCGCTAACAAACCTGAATCTCTGACTGAACGGGCAAAAAGACTGGGCACCACATTTAGACAAAATGTCCTAAGTAGCCCTGCAGTAAGCTTTGGTGTCTTTGTTCTTTCTGTAGGACAACAATAGCCCAAGCCACAGTCTGACCTGACAGACGTGGGATATGAGGAACAACTATGAGCATCAGGTTTGGCAGTTGCTCATTTTATCCCATGTAGTGTGTCTCAACAGAAGACAGCTGACAGGGCATCTGGGATGCCTCATGGTAAGAATTCACAAATAATTTGTTTGGCTTCTCTCTGGCCAGGTTTGATCATTTCGTCTTGGACTGTGATGTTGCTCCATGAGAGCAAAGAGCACTCTTTCAAGAACAAACTCCAAATGTGGCGAAGCGAAAGAGGAAAGACGTTAGTGCTGTCATGTGGAAGACTCAATCTAGCATTATCTTCCAGATCACCTCTATACGTCACAGGCCATGACTGGTCAAGGTCCAACATGTTGTCCGTCATGCCTCCATCAAGGCAAGAATTTATGAACCTACGATCATCTGATCTGACACAGTGAACACAAACACCTTCTGTCTTGAATTCAGCTTCAACAGGTCACATGGCAAAGCAGCTTGTGAATTAATACACAACTGTTGTGTTTGATTGTGCTGCTTCAGCTAATAAACTCAATGTACAAGTCCAGAGGGGTTACGGGAGGACAAGGCCTCACTAAGAGAGGAAGAATGGCCCTTTGAGGAGAAAGGAGTAGAGGAGGGATAAAGCCTATTAGTTAATTTCACTTACAGAACCATGCTGTTGCTGGTATCTCAGAAAACAAACATACAGCTATTTGTCAGTGGTAAAGGCAGAAAGTGAACATTTCCAAATATGAAATGCTTTTCTTTCAAGAATCAGTGCACTGACGGCAACTGGCTTTTGAGCTCAATGTATAGCGAAGAGTTGAAGAGATAATGCAATGCTATGTTTCCATGGGTTTAATTGCCCCCATGTGAATGTTCTTTACCATGATTATGAGACTGACTGCCGAAAGCACAAGAGCACTGAGCAACTGCTCCGGTCAATGTCCAGCAAAAGCACCCAGGAAAATAATGTGTTTTGGCTCTTAAACAGCAATGAAATCAGTTTCTTTATGATCTTAACAGCTCTTTGCATCAGAAATGCTCAAAACAACAAGCTTTAGGTATGTGCCTGCAGTTATAGCGAGTCATAGCAGAAACCAAACTCTACATGAGCTTTGTTCACAGCTTGGTTGTGTTGATTATGATTCACCTCTGTCTTAACATGAAGAAATGAATCGGGAACTTGTATTGTGACTCTGCCATGTGACCAGGGAACACAGTCCATGTGATAATGGTTAGAAGCTCTAGTAAAACTAATCTCACCATTAAACTAGCCACCTCTATCTCTGCTGTCCCGAAGACAAGAGAACCACACCAGCTTTCATGACGCCCGTGATGTTTCACTGAAACGGACACTTGACAAAGCTAATCATTCACTTACCATGGGCTAATCAGTAAATAAGACTGAGTCTCCAGCCATGTTTGCGGCTCTGGGAGGCTGAATTTAGAAGCAGTGGTTCTAGGAGCTAAATGCTAATGTCAACAATGCTAACATCTTGATACTTGTCAGGTTTACATCTCGCGTGATGCAATCTGTCAAATAGCTGTTGACAAAAACAACAATTGTTAACCTCATGGTGCCTCTTTTTAACCAAGAACTCAACTTCTGCAGAGTGGCAAGTCTTTGAATCTCCCAGTTAGACGTTCATGCATATCATATTAATAATTTAAGCTTACCAGCTGGATAGTTTTACATAGGGGCTTTTAGTATTTGGAACAAGTAGCTCATGAAAAATAAGATGTGGAAAAGAAAGTAGGCTGTACCTGTTATTTCACTGTGCCAGCTGCAATTAATCACAATTTAATACTTTCTGCTTTTCACCCCATTTTCATAACTTACAAATGCTGAAAGCCTACAGTTCATGGACTCACTAAGTATTTAAAAGGATTCTACTTGACAAATATACAGGGATGTTCTAAAATATATCATTAAATACAAAATGAAATATATCAATTAAATGTAATATTAAACCCATAAAGGCACTTCAACAAATACATACTTATAAACACATAGTTAAAATCATTCTAGTTAGACGTAATTGAATTGAAATGCTGACAGCCAACCATCTCCTAAAATATTCAGAGCCTTCATGGTACAGTTAATTCTGACACACAAACAGAAATAGGCACACACACACACACACCAAATTCTATTTTAGCATCCTCTACTCCAGGCTGTGTGAAGCTTTTCATAAACATCTGTGTGTATGTGTGTGAATGTGTGTGTGTGTACATCCAGAACACTCCATGACTCAGAAATCACAGAGGGGAGGGGTCAGGGCATGAGGCAGCGCTCACAAGAACACGTGCATGCTCAATGACACTGAGAGACACACACACACGCACATGCGCACAATCACGAAGCCACAATCCCCTGTTGTTGTCACATATTGAGGCGTCCTGAGCTGTCCTCTGCTTTCTGTGGCTCCATCTGCCCTCACTGTTCCTAATCCAGCTCTCTCCTCTCCACTAATCCACGCGCTGTATGACGCATGCATATATACACACACACTCCTATAGCTGCATACATGCACATGCAAACACACAAACATCTCTTCTGGCAGACAAAGACTGATACACCTTCATGCACACAGATATGTTCAATGATACAAACCCATCTGCTCACACGAGGAGACACACACATGCATATGGCACACACTCAAACCAGAGAGGCCTCTGCCAAAGCTTAATTACCTCCCCAGGTAGATGCTACTTTAACATTGTGCTGGCTAGATCGCACACTGTCTCTACGAGGGTAACCATGGTGATAGCTATACCAATGGTCATGGGGAAAACCTCTCTTTCTGCTGAAAGCATCAGTGTTTTGGTATGAATAATGATTCAGGAAAAAATGCAAAGCTTGGTCTGGTGGCGGTGCCAGGTGAAAGGTCACAAGGGCCCCAGAGTTGGTGGGGTTCTTTCTATCGGGAGTGCATACAATATATTGACATTATCAGCTATAATAATAATGTGGTTTCACACAAAGTTTTAGTAATTAGCAAAGAACAGTCTAGGCCCAAGATGCATCAAATGTATTACTACTTAATTATATCAGTTTATATTCTTCATAACTGTCAACTATCTCAACTTTAGCTACATACTGAAGTAATATAATATCTTGCTAAGCTAGCTCCTGTTGAAAATGTGGAAGAACTCTGAATTAGTCAGCTAACGTTAGCTGCTGCTGGTAGCAACGTCTCTTCAGTAATAAACAAAAGCTCACATCCTCACTGAGCTACTTAGCCGGTGGCAAGGTAGGTAGCATGTGTAACCTTGTTAAGCTAGCTAAATAAAAGGACATGTTAGCTTATGTGTTTGTGTACTGCATTTATTTACATCAGCAGCCCGTCGTTGGTTGATTCAGACTTAGTTTGATGTTGTTATTGTTCTTGCTAACAGGATGCTAACAGGAGCTAAGTGGCTGAATCTGTAGCAGCAGTTGGTGAAGCTTGCTAAATTAAGAGGCAGGGGATATCTGAGTGTCACTATGAAACACGAAATATCTCAATAAATTAAATAGTAATAAAAGTAATACAAAACTCTAAAAAAACACACACTGTTATTATAAAAGTAAGAATGAGCAAATAACAAATCATGATAATGAGCTGAGTTTTAGTAATTTCTTAAATTATTTCACAAATTTTTGGTTCATTGACACATTTATTCATGTGATGTGGGATTAAACTTGCTCAGTGTATGTGTTCACAGTGTTCAGGCTCTAAAGTCAGTCTCTGTGAATATATTTAATAAAGCTATTAGGGCAGCATATGTGTGTGAGTGTGGGTGTGTGTGTGTGTGAAGGCACGTGCAGAGAAACAGAGAGTGCACAGCTGGCAGTGTGATGAATTGTTCTGCCTTCCTTTTACCTCTATCAAAAATCCCCCCCCCCATCCAGTCAGATTACATCCTTTTCTTTATCTACTTGTATAGATTATGCTGCACAATCACTCATCTGGCATTAATCATTTGTTCATTTTCTATTCTCCCTGTCATGAAAGCATCCTGTCAATGAGAAATGCTCCCACACCTCTGCCCATCCTTGCATTGATTTCTCCTCTCTATATCATCCAAAATATCTAAGCAGCTGCATGATGTGAGGTGTTCGTGTGCGGACTGTGAGGACTCAGATGATTTGAGGTTGTGTTGATGCAGCTCTGCATCAGTGTGTACTTTCATCCATCCATCAAGCCTGCAGCTATTCTTTCATCTGTCAAATCCACAGTTAATCTCTGCTTTCCTTTCATGTTGACATCAAAGATGGACACACACATGCACATGTACAATCCATCACATTTCAGTCAAAACACACACGCTAGGTTTTCATCACTTTTGCGGACATTACATAGACTTACTTTCATTTCCTTCACCCTAAAATGTAATGATTTACATTATGGTGCCCAGCATTTTGTCCCTACAAGTACAGTGAGTCCCCACAATGTGACTGTTTAAACAGATTTGTGTCCCCACAATGTGAGTAATACATGGGCACACACACACACACACACACACACACACACACACACACACACACACACACACACACACACACACACACCCTCTTTGTCTCACCCTTTCTCATCTCCCTCTGATGAGTTGCTATCCTGCTTGTTGGACATTGGCTCCACACAGTCTCAGGCCCGTCCAGCAGCCAATCACAGGACAATGAGGTGGACCTCGACCTTGCCAGCCTGCTCAGCATTCGCCGACGGCCGCTTCATTAGACAGCCATCTGAGAATCTGGGCGGCGATTGGCTGGGAGGAGTGTGGTGGGCAGGACATCAGTGGAAGCAAAAGAAAGCTGGAGAGGAAGAGAGAGACAGTCAGGAACAGACACATGGTGGCATTAACATTTGTACAGTAAATGTTACACTTTAAATACATGTGTATCATATACATATACAGTCTATTTATGTAATCACATGCTTGGATTTAATGTCAAAGGGAGGACTAGGCCTTTAAAGAGCTAAGCATCAGCTAAGGAAACCCTTTTCAGGCTGCAACTAATGATTATTTTCATTATCAATCAATCTGTCCATTATTTTCATCTTTCTAACTGATGAATCCTTTGGTCTGTGGTCTGTATGAAAATAATGAAAAGTGCAAGTCACAACTGCCTCAACCTGAAGGTGATGTATTCAAATGTTGTTTGGTCGACTGAAAGTCCAAAACATATTCAGTTTTCAATGAAACACAACTAAAAGCAGCAAATCCTCACACTGGAGAGACTACAGCCAGTGAAAGTTAAGCTTTTCTGCTCAGGTAAATGACTCACAAAAACATGTCTGAGGTGAAATTCGGAGGAGATAAAGACCATCAGAGTGAAGCTTTTCTTGTGGGACTGCACAGCGGGGCTGAAATAAAATCAAATGTACTGCCATGTTTTCATTCTGATGCCACAGTCTGGCACTCCATAAATGTAGTGTTTCATTCACTCAAAAATACATTGACAGTTTTGCAGATATTCAGTGATAAACCAAAGTATTGGACAGATTTTTTCACCTTCCATTCATTCTGACCTGGAGGCAGAGTTATACAAAGCTGCCCGGCTCAGAGAGAACACAAACAAGGTGACCCACAAGGCTTAACCCAGTGTTTGAGGAGGGAACAGAAGCCCTGCGGGTTCAGTTCAGTTTGTGAACACGCTTGCAAATTTTCAAGTTCGTTTCTTAATCACATTCTTAGATTTTGTGTGACAGTAATCTACTTTGAAAGAGTGGCTTCAGTTCACGGGGAGAAATTCTTTTGGCGCAGTGAGAGCTGCTCTGACAGTAACAAGAAATCAAATCATCTTCATCTTTAAGGTACATCAGTCCACAGGTCAGACTCTTTGACCCGCTTCATTCTTTCAGTCCCTCATTCGATGCTGTCATTAGACAAACGTCTGCTTTCACAAAACAGCCTCCATGTTCACCTCGCTCCATTCACCAACACAATCCTGCATCTATTCGAGGAAACGGGCTCCAGCCAAATCTAATTTACTATAAGCTACTTACAAGTCCTCGGAAAGGAACTGAGGGTGCATTGCACTCTGCAGTTTTCATGGGTGTTTTTTTCACCTTTTTATTCCCACTTTGTGGCTAAAGTTCACAGCTACAGTGTACAATGCAGATGAACAGTGAAGGCCAATGTAAACTTTTTGGCCAGGTTGTGGTTTCATGGTCAATTTTTAATGTGCCAAAAACACACTTATGCTTGAATTTTCCAGCCTTGCTCAAAAGATGTAAAGATAGTCTAAGATAGACCTGACAGAGTGAGGGGGAAATGGAAGAAATAAAAACAAAACAAAACAAAAAAAAAAACCCTGACTTGCAGACCAGATATAACAACATATTTTAAACATATGTGGGGGCCTCATACAATTTAAATAGGTAATATAAATAAGCTTGAGAAGGTTGTCTTTCTCTTGATGGACCAATGCAACAGGAAAGTAGAAAAAGCAGCCATAATGATTTGTAGTGTGCTTCTGAGCTGATACTTGACACTTGCAGGGATTTTTGAACGCTTTCAGGCAGCTAGCTATGCTCGAAGAACAGTGCTGTCTAACGGAGGCTCAGTCGGTACATCTCACACTTTGTTCCACACACACTCACACACTACTATTCAGCTGCAACTATTCAGCATGTTTGCATCCTTTAACGGTTTCTTTGTACAGTGTACAGTGGTGATTTTTATTGTTAATGGCAGCGTCAGCGTTTTTCCAGCATAGGACACACACTTTGTACCAGTAACAAGGGTTTCACAGGAAATAATGAATATGCATAGTGGACGAAAGTGATTTGATTGTGGGTGCAGTATTGTTCAATACTAGTAAACTAAGACAATAACACAGGTAAGACTACTGCTACTTTGGAGTTTACGCCAATACCAATAATTGGGGATTGAAGAGAGACTACACCCATGCTAAAAATCCCACTTGTGGTGCCACCCAGTGGCATGCTCCATCCATGCCAGGAGAACTGTAGCAGCTCACAATGCACCAAATGACGCAGACCTCCTCTTTCAAAAACATAATGTCTCAATGATCAGTATTTGTCTTTATGCCTTGACCACAGAGAATACTTCATTCTGCCTGGCTGTGAGTGCAAACTCTCATATCTTATCACAGACATCAAATCAGATCAGAATCCAAGGAAACAACAGTCTGAGCTTCTTCTGTTGGCTGAATGTTTTGGCTCTGGACTCTATCAGATAGGCTTCTCCTGCAATGCTGTCCAAAGTTTAACAAAGTTATCCAAAAATAATGCAATCCTGCTTATTAATCATTGCTAACCATGCCATGTTTCTACAACTACACGGTTCAGAGTGGATTATCCTGCTAACACCATGGACACTTGCCAGAGATTAAAATATTACTGTCTATTCAAAACTCATGTTCTTTTTGGAGAGCTACTGTACCCCTGTCAGATCCATTTCAATATCTCAACTCTTGGTTTGTCTATCCAACAGTCTAAAACCCAAACATACTCTGTTCACAATGATCCAATCAAAGGGAATGTGAACTTCTTCACATTAGAGGAGCTGGAGCCTGAGCGTTACTGCTTAGAAAACAACTGCTTTAATTATAGCATTAATAGATAATCAAAATAGCTGCCACAGGACTAACTGATTAATCACCTAAACATTTCAGTTTTAGTTCATCATAATGAAGAAAAACATCACCCAGGGCTGCAAGAAAATACTGAAAAATGTCTTCCCTTAGACCAAATTGTTTGTTCTTTCAAACCAAAAGTCCAAGACCAAAGATTTAATTAACCAAACATTTAATTATGAAAATGATGTAGCACAGAGAAAAACTGCAAACCTTCAAATCTGAGAGGCTGGAAATGTGGAAATACTGATGAAAGAGCAAAAAGTTTTTGCGTAATAAATGACTCGAATGAGTCATTGCTTATGAAAACTCTCGGTAATTAGTTTTTAGTCAATGGACTAAACAACACATTCTAGTTCACACACTTATTGTTTCAGTGCTGATGCCAACCAGAGCCACTGTGACGCTCTATAGCACAGGTGTGAGCAACGTGAGGCGACAGATCAGACTTGTTTGCAGGATAAATTCTTTGTTTTGGGTCCCTTTATCTTGTTGGAAATAATAAAAAATAAAAATTAAGGCCCCTTTTTCTTTATAAGAGCATCTGACAGTTTCATTTCTGCCCCTATTTTGTAAGATTCGATTTTAATGCTGCTGGATATTGAACTCAGTGGAAATAAAGAAAGCTGAGCAGCTGAGCTCCACTTCTCCAGATGTGACAGTAGATGGCATCAGAGTGTGAGAGATCAGACCGGCCACGGACATTCATATCCAACACCGACAAGAGAAACATCTGATATTCAAGACTTGATACAATATTTTGATTTTGATACGATATGAAAACTATCAGTTTGGGCTGGAGTGCTTCCCAGACCTCAAAGCTTTATTCTGTCCAAGATGTTTTCAGATCATAAAAGTAGAAGAAATATGGGAAATATATAAGAAAACAGAGAGATTTCTAATAGTGAATTAGCCTCTATTGCCACTAATGCACAACACAGTACCAAACAAATCAATGAAAAACATTTGATCTTGGGAAACTTACAAGTTCAACGTGGAATGAAAGAATATTCATGATCAGTAATAAAGAAAGCCAAAGGAAAATTGTCAACAGATATTTTTCAACCTCAAACAGCTCAAAAAATGTGAAGAACAATCTGCAAACTATTTACATGTCCTTCTGGACCAAAGTGTTTCTTTATGTAAGTAATCTTTTGGAGGTGTCTTTGCAAATGAATGCCAAACTTCAAAAGTTCAGAACTCTTCTGAATATTCTATTGGTTAAGGCAAGTTAATGTGCGACTGCACGCCGGCTCGACGAGGATGCAGCACATTAAGAGATGTATGGACATAGGAACATTACTGAAAGACGAGAACTACAAATGAAAACTAGGCCTCTGAAACAAAGGGAGAGGTGAATGTTCATGTTGTCATAATGCAGATGAAACCATCCACTCATCAGTTACATTTCTGATGTTTGATAAGTACTTCTATATTTCAGTCTGCATAAAGTTCATTTAACTCACCATTATTACTACTGCTCCTTTATCGGTCCTAAGATCAGCTGAAGTCAGCTATTCTTTGTGACTACTGAGAGCTTCATCTGCACCCATGTTATTTTCAAATGATTGCAGAAGGAAAGCTAAATAATTTGAACTCTGGATTCACAGAAAAATATAATATAGGCTAAAAAAAATGGGCTTGAGTTGTAGCCCAAAGCTAACTGACTCCAAGACAACATTATGCTTCACATTTACATCTGTCAAAGCCGCTAAATTATGGAAAGCCTGGTTTCTTTCTCAGTTAATTATACCAAGAGAAAGCACTCTCAACCATACAGGCTGAAGCTGACTTTGAAAGCTTGAGGTTCCACAGGGTGATGACTTCAACAGACCAATTAGCTACAGGATTTTTCTGTTGATACGAAACAGTCACTACACTTATGAACATGTACTGGACTCTAGACAAACTCTGAACATCTGAATCTGAACATTCATTCATTCATCTTCTATACCCCCGACTATCCCTTTCGGGGTTGGGGGGGGCTGGAGCCTATCCCAGCTGTCAATGGGCGAGAGGCGGGGTACACCCTGAACCAGTCGCCAGCCGACTGCAGGGCAACACACACACAACCATTCACACTCACATTCACACCTAGGGGCAATTTAGAGTCACCATTTAACCTAATGAGCATGTGTTTGGTCTGCGGGAGGAAGCCGGAGTGCCCGGAGAGAACCCACGCATGCACGGGAAGAACATGCAAACTTCGCACAGAAAGGCCCCCGCCTGACCCGGGGATCGAACCGGCAACCTTCTTGCTGTGAGGCACGCGCACTACCTGCTGCGTAACCGTGCCGCCCTGAATCTGAACATCTGCATGCTAAAAGGAAATACTGCTCCGATATTAATCTGCTGCATGTTTTGATAATATGTGCCGTGAAGCAAAGAACAATTCATATTCACTGCTTATTAGATCTGACTTTTGAGATCATGTTGCAACACACTAGTGCTGAGAACAGAGAACATTGTTCTGTTCTAACCACGCCAAGAGTCAATAATAACTCTATTACAATATGGAAATACCGGCACTTCAAAAGGCATTAAATGAGCACTCAGTGGTGAGGACACAGAGTCCCTTTAAAGTGCTGAACTTCACTTTGATAGTGTTTATCATTCTACAACAAAATGTAAGTTGTCGTCCCTTTATGCTACTCACAAAACAAAGATTATATAAATGGATGAATAAATAATAAGTTGTAAAAAAAAAAAACTATAATTGGTGGAGTGTGGAGGATGAATGGGGGGGTCTCACAGCCTGAGGGAAGCTGCTCTGTAGTCTGCTGGTACAGCAGCAGAGTGAACAGGCTGTGGCTGGGGTGGGCATCATCTCTCAGCACCCTCTGGGCTCTGCACAGACACATCATCTCACTGATGTGACTGAAGCTCGGTCATTGGGTACCAGTGGTACCGCTGCGGAGCCCTGCTGTCCTGGGCAGCGCATATCACATGCCAGTTTGGAATGTTTCCAATCACGATGTTTTCTGTTCTCCTCTGTCAAAGTTAACACAGGAATTTTGCCTCCTTCCTTTTCCTTAGGAAATTATTAGTTAAAGCTGCAGTATGTAACTTGTATAAAATTTTTTGTCATATTTGCTAAAACTGTCCCTGTGCCCAGAAAGCAATACATGAAACATGTAATCTGTGAAAAAAAAAAACGGCTCCATTGGTCCCGCCTACTGCTCCTACTGCGATTTGCTAGAATCCACCGCGCCCGACACAAAACAACCAATCAGAGCCAGAGGAGTGTCTGACACCTGTCAATCACTACTCACATACACTGCAAACTGCCCCCTCCCTCTGCTCATGCTGCTAGCTGCCGCTCAGTCAAACAGCTCTGTGAGCGGCGTCAGCAGGCTGGTGAAAGCTATGGCGGAGCAGCAGCCACCCGCAAAGGAGAAACTGCCCACACCACCACTGCCAACAACAGCAGATACGGCTAAGACAGCAAATAACCAGAAAGCAAATATGGTGATTGTTACAGTAACACTCTGCAGCGCGTACAATATGTTAGCGACTGTGATGTAGCAGCTGGGCAGAGTTAGCTTGGTTCCGATGCTAAGGCTAACGTTACTGGTTGTCATGGCAGCCGTGCAGACGTAGCAGGGAGGAGGGGCTTGGAGGCAGAGCATTAGTGCAGTGGAGAGGGAGGGGGAGTGACGTGGAACTTGTGTTGGTTCAAATTATCAGACTAAAAAAGGGGAAACAGAAATTTCAGGACGTGCTGAGAAACTCACCGCAACCCAGTCTCACTCACACACACACACACACACACACACACACACACACACACACACACACACACACACAGACAAATGGACAGATGGACAGACAGACACACACACACAGACACACACACACACAAACACACACGCACACACACACACACACACACACACACACAGACAAGCAGACAGATGGACAGGCACACACAGACAGACAGACACACACACACACACACACACTTGGTGCAAACATCATACAGGGCCATGGGTGCATACAGATCAATGTACTGTGTATTCACTACAGACAGATCAGTATGTCCACTCTGCTGTGTACATACTGTACCCGTCTGTCTGGGAACAGGACTTGGCAATTAAGATATCTGACATGGGTACTGCAAAGTGCGCAAGCACACACACACACATGCACGCGTGTATATACACACACACACACACACACACACACACACACACACACACACACACACACACACACACACACACACNACACACACACACACACACACACACACACACACACACACACACACACACACACACACACACACACACACACACACACACACACACACACACACACACACACACACACACACACACACACACACACACTTGCGGTCTATTCCAACTGTCAAACACACACGTATGCACCTGAGTCTTTATGAAACATACTCTCCCCACCACAGAAAGTCAAAGCTGACACAATCTATGTGCAAACACACACTCACATACGCGCACACACACACACACACACCTGCCTCAGAGTAGGCAGGTCTTGGATGGTGTCCAAGCTGATTAGATGAAGAGAAGAAGCAGCACAGCGTGATCAAAGATGACTGTCTGCTTCCCTCCCTTTTCTCCCACTATATCACTCACCCTTTCTCTGTAATTACACCAGCAGCACACACAGAAAGAGGTGTAAAAGGAAAGCTGCAAAATACTGCTAGTGTTTTCATTTAGCTCCAAGTAAGTACATGTTCTTGGTCCATGCGAAAATCCTTAACACAGCTAGTCTGCTTTTCAATAGGCAGCATGTTTTCTTGCCTTGGTAACATTTCTAGTGTTACTGCACACTTCTCCAAACTGAATGTGCAAAGGAAATCAGAGACCTCACATCTGCATCCATCACAAACATCCTATTTATTTGCAAAACAATTTCACCTCATGGTCCATTGAGTAGCTCCTCCGGGGCATTCAGTCAAATAGCTCGATCTTCATGAGCACTCTGAGCTTGTCCATTTGTCATGACACTGTAAATGTTCAGAGCAACATACACTAAACTAAAATGAAGATGTTCATAGTCGATCCATGTGACAGGACTGAAAGCTCCAGAACAGCTACTTAAAGGCCTTCAGGGTGAGATCTGTCATTGTCCAACCAGGTGTCTTTTAATACGTCATCTTTTCAGGGTTCATAACACTTATTATTGCATTCTGTCAAGATAATTCATCTTTGGAAGGCCCAATATACCCAAAATTGTTATGGTTAGCATTGTAACAGCTGACGTTTGGATGCTTTGCAGTTCACTGAGTGCTTGTTAAACATGGATGAAGCATAATATAACTGAAGTTATGAATACTGTATACAGTCCATATTAGCTGATGAGTATCTCGGCTGAACACGTCATGTAGAACCACATCAACTGCTACATGATCTCTGCAGCTGAAGTCTGGCAGATCAGTAGGCTTCAACGCGCTGAGGGCAGGACTTAGATGGTAAAGCCAGGGTAACACGGCTTTATTCAGGGTGAAAGGATGTTCTGGGCTAAGATGACTTTGTCAGTTCAAACAAGTTAATGATTGTTGTGAAGTCCCAACCTATTTCTTTACCCTGACCTGGGTCACACAGCACATGGAAGCACTAGGCATGTATGTTTTCGGGTGCTTGGGTGCAGTGTTCAGCAGGCTAATGTTACAAGCTACCACTTGTTTCAGATTGACAGTAGACAGTCTACAGCCATGCTGAAAGCTCTGTGAGGCTGCACAGTGGAGCTGAAATGTCAGCATGCGAACCACATCAATGGTGCTAACATGCTCATGCTAAGCAGGTGTCATTTTTTAACCAGGATTATCATCTTAGTTCAGTGTCATAGCTTGCTAATATTTGCAAATTAGGACTAAACACAAAGTAAATCTTTAGTTTTGCAGGTATTTTGTCAAAGCAGCGGCCAAATCCAAATTCTGACCTGATGATGATGCTCGATGCTAAACATTCATCCTGAGGGTGGCGTGAATATCTGAGTATCTGTACCAGATTTCAAAGTAATCTATCCAATAAGTGTTGAGACAGTAAGTTCAAGTAATACCACAGACGTCATCCTTATGGTTACTAAAGGTTTCCTGTGGAGCAAAGTTGTAGAGGAATCCATACAAATGTCATGACATTTCACTTCCAGTCCACAGTCCAGAGGTTTTAGTGAAACATAGCGACAGATAACATCAGAGCCATGAGGAGATGGTAATCTTCCTCAAATGAATACACAAAACAAACATAACCACCATATTTTGCATTTTCTTTAGCTGATTTTCTACAAATTTGGTTACAATTTGTCCTACATTTTGCTGCTAGTGTAACAAAAAACACCACTGACTGGCAGTAGGATAAGATGCATGTCCTACCCTCCACATTCACACATGGTGAAACTGCCGCTTTGCTCTTCTCAACCCTTTTTCTATTTTCACTACTTTAATTTACAGGCAGTCAGTGTTTGAGGTAGGTGTGTTATTTATTACTTATTTATTATCGGGATTAGGTAGGATACTTGGAAATGCCATCAATTGGCATACGGTAAGTACTATGTTTGTTTTTTTCTCCTGCTTGTATATCCACAGGTTTTAATACAGTAAAAGTCTGAGTATATGAATGGAGAGGGGAGAATGTCAGTGCAAGATCGTGTAGGAACATTCTGAGCCTGAGTGCTGCCAAAAATGTCCCTGGGGTAAACGCTGGCACACCCATCCCTATGATGTAGTGATGCAAACAGGAAGTGCCATAAAACATTCAATGCTGATCTTAGAAACAGCAGTTTGACAGGACAATCTGACCTTAAGGTCGACTTACTAGCCCTTTCTGGAGCTTTCAGCAGTCTTACAGTCAGCGGATGGAGTTGTCGTGCTCACATGAGAGCTCAGAAGCTGTTCTGAGTTGATCCACTGCATTGTTACGACTTCATGTTCTTTGGTTTTTAATGTTACAGCTGCACTAATTTTCACACGTGCAATGGATCAAATGTCAAGAGGTCACTTGTAGTGGTGTACCCACAGAGAATTATCAGCTGACTCTGCAGTTCCACTTAGCTCTCCGAATGTTTTAGCATCTTTTTGGCTCATTGTCTTGAATTTCCGGCCTGCAGCTTTACTGTTTGGTTCACTCTGACCACTCTCATCAGCGTCAGAGAGAGGGAAAATGTTGTGTGCCCAGTGTTTGTTCACACACACACACACACACACACACACACACACACACACACACACACACACACACACACACACACACACACACACACACACACGCACACGCACACGCTCTGTGCAACCTCTAGTATTATGAAGTAACAGAATGGAGCATTGTGCCTCAACCCAGACAGAGAAGATCACAGCAACATGTTTGGATGTCATTTTGGAATTATTGCTGCCGTCAGCCTTTTTATTCCTCCCACTCTCCTTTAACCTGACGGAATCGCCACAGTTCATCTGATGTGATATTTAAAGAGAAAGTTTCTCCTTCAGCCAAACCGCACAGTGCATGTTGCGAAATAGTCTAAATTTACTTATTAATATTTCAAACTGACACAGAAATGGAAATAAGAGTAAACTTCATTTCATGCCGCTCCCTCCTTCCTCAATCTCTTTCTACTTTATTTTCGCCCTCTTTCTTTCCAATCCCCATTCGCCTCCGTGCCAGCGGCGTCGTGTCCTCCTCCGTTCCTCCCTCGCTCTACTTTCATTCTTTTATTTACAGCAATCATCTGCTCTGTGTGTTCATTGTTTTCCCCGCTCTCATTGACTATGTATGGCTGCCGTTCCTCTGCCAGCAACTGTAATTACCGACCGATGGCAGAGTGAGAGAGAGTGTGTGTGTGTGTGTGTGTGTGTGTGTGTGTGTGTGTGTGTGTGTGTGTGTGTGGATGTGTCGCTGCTTTTATGTGTGCATTTCTTAGCAAGTGCATATATAAGTGTATTTATGTGACTTTATGTCCGTGGGTGCCTGCCTGCACACAGCTGTGTATGTACTAATGAGTTACCATGCATATCCCCCTGATTCGTGTCTGTGTGTGTGTAGGTGTGTACTTCAGGGGGCATGTGAGTGTGCACATGTTTGTATGTATGAGGGAACACTGTCTAGCTGCTTATCTCTTGGGAGCTATAAAAACTTGCCTCTCCTCTGTGCATTAACGTCCATTTTATATCTCCCTCCTGTCAAACTGACACTTCCCCCCTCATCTGTGTGTTCTATCTCGACTTGTGACAAATAGTATTTTAACGTACCTGTGTGGGTTACAGGTGATGGGTGGATAATGGAAGCGCTACTGTCTGTTAAATGTGACATTTTCTGGGCAATAAATTGTGATTTCCTGCTGAAAGGGATAAATCGGTGTCATGAATAAGAAATGAAAAGAAAAATGGGCAGAAATGATCTCTACTCAGCAAGTCACGGCAATATTTTAGACTTTTTTTGAAGCCGAAAACGGAGGGACAGAGGAATATTCCTTGGAAATGTTGGTGTTGCACAATATCCAAGAGAGTATGTGAGCAGGTGGTAAAGTAGTGGTCAGAGAGCAGCTTAAAAGCCTGTTGTAGCTTGAAAGTACAACGAGCGTTATATATGAAATGTATATCATGATTTGTAATAATAACGCTGTTGACTGTAGCCGCAGCATAACCTGGTCTTTATGGCAATGGTAGCTTGCCTTAGCAACGGTTTGAGAGGAATTGGCTGACAAGTTTAAACACTTGGTTTTCCTACATTTCCCACAGCAGATCCGCTCTCCCTTTAGTCTCTGCAGCTGTCTGCAGCCGCTCCGTGCAGGCTCGCAACTCCGCCGTGTTTCAAGGACGCAGCCACATCCTGAAGTGTTTATTCATCCTTCAAGTCTATTAACCTTTTTACAATGTGCACGTAAATGTGAGGTTGATGCCTAATAAAAAGGCCCTCTTTCAACGGCCACAGCTGCACACACACACACACACACGTTTCTTGACCCCAGCTGGATTTCACTCCAGTGTTTTCAAGCTCTTGTCTCCTCTATTGAATATCATCATTCATGCTAGTTGTGAAAGCTGATTTGCTGGTGGTAACGCGTCTCATAATACAGCTATTGTAGTGATATTACTGAAATGTCATTATGTCTTATCTATTAATTATTAATGTGACATGTTACTTTTGTAACATGTGGCGTTGTCTGCGTTGTTTTCACCTGACTGCAGAATTAGTACCATCTTTATCTCCATCCAGCAGCTGCAAACTACCAAATTGCTATTTGGTAGTTTGCATTTTCTTTGAGTGATTTTCTAAAAATCGGTTAACATTTGCTATAAGTTTTAATGGATGCTTGGCTTTTGCATTTCACTCGCACAATCCCAGCTGCCTTTTTCACTGGCTGAAAGTGAAGGTGCACCACTGACACAGACACACAGTGACCGTGGATTTAGTGTTAAGTTACTCTTTAAGCTCAGGACACACGACCGCAGACAAGCTGTCGAGGGTGCTGACCCTGGTGCTGATTCTAATCTGAGCCGTCCGGATGCAGTAAACCTCACCCATCTGCTCATCTACACAGATTATCAGACAGAGTTATCTTACTTGATATTGCAGTTACTCAACAAGCTTTACGGAACAACTTCAGCTGGTTTAACCACAAGGTTCTGAGGAGGTTCTGTTACTGTACAGGAAACCTCACTGAATGCAACACTGTCACGCTTGTGCTTAACAATTATTTGCAAAGTCTAGTCTTTTTATGTCCAACCAGTCCAAACCACCCAGTTATTAAATCTTCATTGACAGAAAACAGAGCAAAGGAGCAAATTGGAGAAGCTGAAACAAGCAAATGCTTGACAAATGACTAATTGTTTACTAAAACAGTGAAAAATCTTGAGGTGACTGTGATGTCAGCAGCTGTTCTTAGGGTCAGAGTAAAGTTTCAACCTTTTAAACCAGCATGGATGAGAAGGCAAACACCTACAAATCTGTCACAGTCCAGCCCAACACTTACCTGTGCTGCAGCTCTTCAGCCACGCCCCAGACCTGCCCATCTGCACACCTAGCCTATCAGGCTCATCAGGAGGGTATTTAAGCAGCACTGTCATTCTTTCCGGTTGCCAGATTGTCCACACATCATGCCAGACTCTCCAGCGTTCCTGCCAACCTGATCTCCGGTATTCAACCTCACCTGTTCCTGACTACTCTGCCTGTCGAATCCCTGTCTGCAGGTGTGCAGATCTCACCGCCTCGGTGGCATTAAGGCGCACATTCCTCCTCTGAGAGTGGTTTCAACCACGCCAAAATCTGTCAGTGATTTCCGCGTTTGATCCACTCTCATCACAGTAACTCCATCTGAGCCGGCTCTCTGCTCAGCACGGCACAGTGTTACCCCAGTTGTTTGTTTCCCCGTACTCCCCGTAAATCAGCCAGCACTGCAACTGGGTCCTCCGCTAGCCCATTACACAAATCAATGACAGCTGACGCACCTGCATCTGCTCAGGAAGATCATGTGATATGATTGAAAGCTCCAGAACAGTTACCACATGGAACAGTTGATGATTCATTTTCTGATGACCGACTAATTCATTGATCAACTATTGTTACTCAGCAACAGCTTGTATCTATCAATATTTCCTTTCAATCTATGCACTTTGCCAATAGTCCCTATCCTGTCAAGGCCACACCTGACACATCTACTGCACTTGGAATTGAATATTTAAAAAGTTAGAAAATTCTATTTATGAATGAAGAGATCATCTCCATAGCTGTGGAAAGACCAGTAGCGTTATTATTCATTGTTTCTACTCATCCCCTTCTCGCGTCAGTCTGCACTCCTCATGAGGGCTTTTACCAGGCAGGAGAAAAAGAGTGAAAGGAAGAAAAAAGCCTCAGGATTTTATCCTTTCTCAAGAGGCTATTTAATGGACCTTAGCAAACGAAATGTGCAGCTCGCACACTGCATTGATACAGCATAATCATCTGTATGACTGAGCAGCGAAGGCTCACACAGAGCTGTCACAGCACTGTGTCAGTATGCTGCCAAGCCTTCACTTCCTGAGGTCTGGACGGATGGAAAAAATTCTAGATCTAAAGTTTAAAATAAAGATGAAACAATCAGCTAATAAACTGGTTGATCAATAGGTTTTGATAACTGATTCGTTGTTTCAGCTTCTCAGATGTGAGGATTTGTTGCTTCTCTGTGTGTAAATGTGGGGTTCCCCAGGGGTCGATTTTAGGGCCAACTCTTTTTAATCTGTACATGCTACCCCTTGGGGACGTCATCAGGAGGCACGGCATCAGCTTCCATAGTTATGCTGATGATACGCAACTGTACATTGCCGTGTCTCCTGATGACACAGGGCCAATTGATGCCCTTTTTAACTGCATTTTAGACATCAAGTCATGGATGGCAGAAAATTTCCTTCAGCTCAACCAGGACAAAACAGAGGTCTTAGTCATTGGTCCTGAAGGCCAGAGAGAGAAACTTTTACCAAAACTACAAGATCTTAAACCAACACATTCTGTAAAAAATCTGGGCGTGACTTTTGACTCTGAGCTGACTTTTATTCCACACATCAAAAACATAACAAAGATAGGTTTTTACCATCTTAAGAACATAGCCAGAGTCCGCCCGTTTCTCTCTCAGGCCAGCACGGAGGTGCTGATGCATGCTTTTATTTCATGTCGCTTAGATTACTGCAATGCCCTGCTCTCTGGTCTTCCCAAAAAGAGTATCTCCAACCTTCAGCTACTTCAGAATTCAGCCGCACGAGTGCTGACGAGGACCAGAGGGCGGGAGCACATTACACCAGTTTTAAAATCGCTGCATTGGCTCCCTGTGCGTTTCAGGATAGATTTTAAGGTTCTTTTATTAGTTTTTAAGTGTCTTAACGGTCTCGGGCCTTCTTATTTATCTGACCTACTCTTACCCTATCAGCCCTCGCGGACCCTGAGGTCCTTCGGCACTGGCCTCTTAACCATTCCAAAAGTAAGAACTAAAACACACGGGGAGGCGGCTTTTAGTCATTACGGCCCCCGATTGTGGAATAGCCTGCCGGAGAACCTCAGGGCCGCAGAGACTGTTGATGTTTTTAAAAAGAGGCTCAAGACCCACCTTTTTAATCAGGCTTTCAATTGATTTGTTTGACTCATCTCATTCCTTTAATCAGGCTTCTTATCATTTTTAATCTTTATTCGTATCTTATTTTAGCTGCATCATGTTTTAACGACATGTTTAATTATTATTTATATCATTTATCCATTTTATCTTATTTTATTTTATTTGTTTTATTTTATTTTATTCTATTTTATTCTATTTTATTTTATTTTACGCCTTAGTCCCTTGGTTTTTAGCTCCAGTGTTTCCTCATGGGGGCCCCTGTTTTCTTAATGGGGGCCCTTGGTTTTTAGCGTTTCCTCATGGGGGCCCCCGACACTGGGAGCTGCTTTTGGTCCACTGACGGGTGCGCCGTCGAGGGGACGGCCCTGGCCTAGACGGCTGGAGGCCTCTGCACCTTGGTGCGGGGCCTCCTGTCTGCCTGGGTCGGGGTGTCTCGGGCGGCGCTCCCTAATCATGGGCCGGGGGCCCTTTCAGTGTGGATGGCCCCCAAAGGTTGCTTATTCCTTGCCTTGCCTGTATGGGTGTGTGTGCGGGTGTGTGTCCTCGTGTGTGCATGTCTGTGAGTGTGTGTTTTTATATGTTCCGGTATGTTTTTATGGGGGCGGGAGGGCTGGGTTTTCCTCTTCGTTGTTTTTAGCCTCTGTGAGGCACTTTGTGTTGCTTTTAAGTATGAAAAGTGCCATATAAATAAAGTTTGATTTGATTTGATTTGATTTGATTTGTAAATATCATTACAAACTGACTACCTTTGGATTTTGGACTGTTTGGGCTTTCATGTCATTTTTTGTGTGTAATTTTTCCCTATTTTTTTATATTTGATTGACCACAGGTTTTCAAAATCTGACGATATGGACCGCCCTCAGACAAAGAGATAATCATGCACAGGACGCATAATGGGGAGTCAGTGAGTTAGCTGTGGAAACAATTTGAGCCCTGTTTTTCATTTATGTATTTTGCCTAGATTTGTTCACATTTTGGCAAATTGGTACAATTAAAACTATGCTGAATGAGCGACTGGCAGTTCCTGTTCGTACCCATGGATGTACATTCAGCAATCACTGGACAACTTTGAAGGCTCACACACGATCCTATTCTGAGGGAGTGTCCTTTCCTCTGATTTCTAAGTAGACGTATGGATGCAGAGGAGTTTAAAGCACCTTAACAACCTCCAAGAGTGTCACAGCCACTGGTGTTGCAACAACAGCTGACCGCGTGTCTGTAAACCAGCCAAATCTACGACAGCCAAACTACAATAACTAACTTCCCGCTGTGTTCAGAACACCAGCATGCACCGGGCCCCTTCACCTCACACAGTATCTTTACCTCACATCTCTGCATCTCTCAGTTTGAAAAGCCAGTAATAATCAATGAGTGATTCTGAGTCATTTAGTTGTAAAGAGATATGTAATCGTGCACATCCAGCGGCCTGAGGCATTGTTAGGACACGGAAACCTTCCCTTTTTCTTTATGAGGTCTGAACCGCAGACAAAGCCCCTCCTTTTCTTAACGTTAAAGTGCACAATGCTTGAGCAACACAAGTACAAGGCCGTGTTGTAATGTACACATGTAGGAATGTGGACGTTGGTGGGCAAGTTCAGGCAAATAGACATATTTGCATTGAGTCAAACAATAAAAACACTGGTATAAAAAAACGTCTTCCTTTCAGCTGAGATTAAAAAACTCTTTCCATGACTCATTTACTTAATGATAGTAACAACAAACTCTCTCTCTCTCTCTCACACACACACATACTGAGGCAACATAAAAGCAAAGACTGACCTTTTGAAATCAAAGCTCTATAACTTCCTCTCCTCTGTCTCCATATCCCTGCAGTCTCTCATCCTCCACCTCTCTTTTGTTTCATCCCCTATCCTCCCTATTCTCTCCCTCTCTAATGATCAGCCAGTGTGAGGGCTGCCAAGAATGTAAGTCTACCATGGTTGACCTTCCTTTCGCCTCTCCTCTCTGTTTATGTGGATGTGTTAGAATGACTGCACTCCCCCTCATGTCTTCACTGTTGCTGTTATTCATTCAGCAGAAGCTGTGGCCCTGCTGCAGCTGCATAATTGACCCTGCTGCTGAAAACATGTAGGAACAATCATAATCTGATACCCCGTCTTGTTGCCCAAGCAAGGACAAAAATAGGGCTGAGTATGGAGATGTGATAATAACACATACAACTGCACTCCTTTACAGCTGTCCTGTCATTTTAATCTTCCCTCCTCGTGCACTTTTACAGCTTCACTTTGTTTTACTTACTGAAATCTCTCTGACAGTGCTGCTTTACTGTCCATCCACCAGCATCCCAATGTGAGAAGCTCTGACTCTGAAATGTTCATGTTCATGTTCATTCATGCTGCCTTCAAGTGTTATATATAAATCTATATCAATTAAACAAATCAAAATCAACAAAAATAAAAATATAAATCAAAATAACGAAAAATGTTCTGTTCACCATGTCAATCATCATAACTTGCCAGTTTGCTGAGAGGATGGACAATATATTTTCTCCCCCTTATGATTTTATCATTTGATTGGTATATTTTAGCATGGGAACATAATGTGCTCAGCAGTTGGAATTTTGTTTTACGCTCCAGCAGCTGCCTCAGGGTCTTTATGCAGGCCGCTGTCCTCTGTTGTAACACCTGACTGCGTAACATCACCAGCTGTATAATATTCTCTTGTCCATAACTGGCATGATCTCTTTACCTCCTCCCTTCTAACTAATGGACACCGCTTCACCATCTCGCAAAATGCTTTTTCTACTTGAATCTCACTTCATGTCAAACTCTCTTTGTTACTGTCACAGTGCAGCTCTGCTCAGATGACACATCGTCGCTGTATTCATCCTTTCAAGCTAACATTCATCTTCAAGTTCATCATGGTCCAATATGAAAATGTGAATTTTGACTTTTTTGGTGGAAAAACC